>JADLZK010008975.1:0-28890 GCA_015847255.1 Hyparrhenia diplandra
AAGTGTGTTGTTGGATGAGGGTTGGATAGTATAGGTTGGGAATACGATTTTTTGAATCAAATTCAAGTTTGAATTGAACTCGAAAACCCTAATTTCCTTTCTTTCTTTTACCCCCCTTTTCTTTTATTCAAAATTTATAAAGAATTTGGGTATGGTTATTAAAGCAATTTTGTAGAGTTTTCCAAGTTGAACAAAGTTGGTATTTTGAGTTTTCAAAGTTTAGTTCAAAAATTTAGAGTAATTTTGAAAATACCAAACTTAGGGTTTTGTCCCCTTTTGATTTAAAACCTAATTCAAAATCTAAGCAAAATTTGCAAAAACTTCAAAACCTAGTTTGTAGATCTTGTTGAGATGAGCAAAGTCATATACAAAGTTTTTCAAGTTGTTACATGATTTCAAAAAGTAATTTTGAATTCAAATTTCAAAAGTTTGAACTGCTTTTCAAAAAGTCCTATTTAGAGGCTGATTTTGAAAATGGTCCAATTATGAAATTTGTAGATCTTGAAAAATTAAGGGGGTTACTTTTGGAATTTTTGAAGTTCAGTTCAAATTTGCTGGGTGAATTTGATCAAAAACAGAAAAGTTAGGGTTTGGGTGCTCTGATGACGGCATGGCCGCCCATGTCGCCATGTCGCCGGCGTCTCATAAGTGCCTTCTCCGGTCTTTCAGGCGCGTCCGCGAGCCACGTAGCTGCCCTGGCCCACGTCCGCACCCGCTTTGGAGACATCGTGAACCCATTCGCTCGTCTTTCTTCGCCTCCAACCGACCGCTGTTATGCGTCTTCTTTCGTCTTCCGGCCGCCGCCCGGCGACCTCGTCCGCGTGCCGGGCACCACCGCCATCACGTCTAATCGCTACCATAGACCACACCACTACTTCGCAAAGCCTTTGCGCGCTTGCGCCTACTAGCGCGCCGCACAAGCCCTCGAAATCGGCCGTGCGACCTTTCTTCTCAGCGGCCGACGGGAAGCACCACCGAGATCCAGCCGCCCGTGGTCAGTCGCTCCACGGAGCTTGAAAGCATCCTTCATAGCATTTCGGCTTCACCTCGACTTGAGTGATGCTTATGCGCTCGTCCCCGTTTGTCGGTACGCCTTGGCGATCGAAACATATTTGTTGCACGGAGCGCCGCCATTTGCCGCCACCGCTGCCGTCGACCTAGACCTAGCGCATCCCCGTCGAAACCAACGCGAGCCTCGTCGCCGCGGTGAGCGGCCACGCCCATGCCCTTGGTTTTACCGTTCTTTGCGCTAAGGGTCGGGTAACGCGCGGCCGAAGCGAGCTTTTGCTGCTTCGCCGCCAGCGGCTGCGGTCGGCGGGGGCCCGTTCGTCGTTCGATTAAGTTAGGGTTTTGGTCGCCTATAGGTGCTAGAGGTGTTGCTACCCTCGCGTTAGCCGGGGAGAGCTTTCCGGTGGTCGCTCCGTAGCTCGCCCGGCGCCCGCCGTGGCCGGTGCTCTGCTTTCGGGCGCCATCGGGAAAACGAGGAAAACGAGAATAGAGAGGAATAACGAGGGGTCTATATGTAAAGTTCGTGACTCATGTGAATAGTTCTTTGTACTTGTTTGTAATTTTATAAAAGGTTAGGGGTCGTTACGCCAAAAGTTGCCAAGCCGGGCTTTAGCAGGCCGATTTGGGCTTTATTCTCGTTCCGTGAGGGCCGGCTGTTTACACTGGTGCGGGCCAAAACGATCGGGCCACTTTGAGCCCGAGGGTGTTTTCCTTTTCATAAATGTTTTATCAATTTGTATTTGTTTGAATAGTATGTTTTTTGTTATTTTCATATAAATTCAAACACTTGTTCAAAAATCCCGAAAATTTTGTAGAACCTTCCTATGAGTATATCTACCCATGAAAAATTTGAAACTTAGATTTTGAGTAGTTCTTGCATGTTTAAAATTACAAATTTTAATTGAAAAAATGCATCTTCCTTGATTTTTTAATAATTATTCTATTTATCCAAAAATCATGAAAATTGATTTAGTCTTTGTTTTATGCTATGATCTAGCTGTATAAAAAGTTTGGGATTATTTTGACAAAGTTTATGTATTTGTTATTTTATGCTTTATGTATTTAAGTGTTAAATGTGATGTTTAGTGTATAACGACTTAGGTTTTTGTGTGACTTTTGGGTTGTCTTGTGAATCTTGGATCATACCACATTTAAGTGGTCCTTGAGAACTCCTTAGGCAATGGTGATGATATCTTCGAGGAGTAGTTCAACAAGTTGGTTTTGTTGGGTTGTAACTTTTATCGTGAAATAGAGTTATTTTCCGATGTTTATCATTTCATGTATCATCAATGCATCATGATTACTATTTCATCATATTAAACAAAGTATCATTCATTTATAGTATACGTGAGTGATGTGGTTCACGATGACCAAGTTTTGGAGAAGGTGCATCCACCCGTGTGTTCTGTCAAGTATGACGTTGGCAATCCAACTTTGAATCGACTTTCCTCGCATCTGGGCAAGCCCGGAGCATAAACCCTTCTTCTCGCTTATAAATGTTTTATTCACCTTAAGTCTAGTGCAATGTGCATTAAGTTAGTAGGAGTTGGTTGATACCGTTCTTTGCATGATTACCTTGATCTCACAGTTTTCCGGAGTTTATCCCACTAGTATGAGTAGGTCGATATCTTATGCTTAGTAATGCCTAGATTTCGGTAGAAGTCGAAAGTGATGGTTTTTATCATTCGCGAGATATAGGTTTTATCTTTGTTCCTCCCGGCTTTGGAAAAAAAAGAGAACACCCCGATGGTGGTTCATGAAAATACTTATGGTAGTGATGAATTTGAGATCGGACGGGACGTAGGTTGAAAGCCGGCGGGATACCTAGCCGTGCTTGTCCCGTGTTGGTCGTTTAAGGACCGTCCCGTTGTTTGGCTTGTAAGTTCGACTTTTGAACGCATGTTGCGCCTGAGGCCGTTTGGGTCACGGCATCGCCGTCGACCGGGCGATCACCCCAGTCGACGAAACTAACCGGCCACATGCCCCGTGCCTGATCTCGGGGTGTGCCAAATCGGGAACGGACAACCGCCTTTGGGAGTGGAGAGATGGCGGGAGTACATGTTACCCTCGTGGGTTAAAGTCCCGGATTGAGGTGTACGGTGCTCTCGGGTGGCGATGGACCCGATCCCGTTTTGACGGCGAGTGAGGGTTGATATATGCAAGATTAAGTGCTACATATATGGTGGTTAGGGATCCCAATTTAGGGTATAATCGGTTCATGAATCGCCGTTGCTTCACGGATATGGAGACCCGTTCTCCTCGCCCTTTCATCGTAGTAATTGAAGAAACACGGTTACTTATGGTTTTGAAAGGGAAAAGAGATGCGTAGATAAGTTGAGATGTGTTGCTTAAAAAGTGTTTGAGATAGAACAGGTGCAAATCTAGCTTAATTAAGCTTCAACAACATTGATGCTAAAAAGATTGAAAGTAAGGATCCACTTGTAGTAAGCTTTTTCGCAAACTCTCCTTTTCTAGCTCTACTTCCCTTAAGCCAAAGATATCCTTGGAGTCTTTTCTTTTTTGTCGGGTAAGTCTTGCGGGAGTACATTGTGTACTCGGGGTTTGTTAACCCTTGTTGCAGGTGCCGACTCGTGTGATGTTAACCAAGGTTATGTCTGTGGGCTCGACATGATCCGGTTTCTTCTAGTTTCCTCGACTTCCGCAAATTAAGTTAAGTCTACTCAAAAGTAACTTGCTCATATTTTGTAAAATTATGTTATTATTCTTCCGCACTCTCGATCTATATTTTTTGTAACAAATGTTGTAATGTTGTAGCTACTCCTTTGTTGATCTGGGTATGAGTGGTGTAATCGGGGTTTCCGATGACACCCGGCTGTGCTTCTTAAGTTATTGGGTGCATCTCGCAGATAATGCCGAGGTCTTTGGGACAAAGATAAACGGTGTGTGGGCCCGATAATTAGGAGGTTCACATGTAATGGTATCGGAGCTCATACTTAGGACCAGCTACAATATTACTTTTTGAAAACTTCAAAATAATTTTGTAATCTAAAAGTTTTTGAAAGTAACAACTTAAAAATGATCTTCTTTCTTTCCTTATGCTTGCCGGAAGCTTTCATGAAGATTTTTCCGACGAGTCAAGTAAAAGATTTTAAGAGATTTTCATGTCATCTTTTGAAGAACAACGGAGAGTTAACTTCATCGACAATGTTCGCTAAGTGCTTTTCAACATCTCATTGGAGCAAAGGTGAAGATAGAATATAATGTAAAGCCCTATATCTTGCTAACACGATGAAGACAGAGTACTCCTAACGTTGTGAAGACGAATAGGACGAGCATGCATCATATTATGCATATAATGTTGAATCTTCCTCCTTTTAATCTGGACAACTATTTTTCTTTATAGTTGTTTGTCCTAAATTTCTCGTCCCTATACCGGGCTTTTTGTTAAAAAGACTTCCAATTGATAATCTTTGCTTCATAAGTTCCTAATCTTTGGGAGCTTGCACCTTGCCATGCCAACTCTATTTAAAAGCTTCGGACTATTCTTTGATTTCTCAATTCATGCATGTGTCAAGTTTTAATTCTTTCGCCCGGCACATGTCAATCCTTCTGTTGATAGTCGACATGTGTTGGTTGAGAGTTACAATAGTTGTGTCCTATAGTGGAACCATGATCCCGTGGCCGTGAAAAAGCGTCGAAACACAGGGTCTCCTATGGATCGCGACCATAAAGAATTACCGTCGGGCGCCGCTTATGTCGAGGTCTATGGTCATGATTCACTATAGTCCACAATTAATGTACTTTCTCCTTCCTTGTAAAACGAGATTCATATCCATAATTCTTTTGAAATTTCCGAAAACCATCTTGATTGCAACCATCTCTTGATTCCGATCGCAATTAAGATATCAATTTATTTTGTTTCAAAAACTTCTTGCAAGTCCATATGCTTGCCATATTTTCTTGCCCGCTATTTGCCCCCTGGGGATTTGTCACCTTGAAATTTTAAATTAGATTTCTTTTAAGGGGAAAGATCTTCATATCCCGATCATTCATGATTATCTTGTTGCATCATTAGTAAGCATCATTGCATTGCATATGTTGTTTATAGCATTCGTGTAATGCATTTATGATGTTTCCCATGTTATCTAAAATGATGTTAATGTTGGTTGTTGTTTGTGTTTCACCGTTAAGCTTTCGTGTGTGCTTTTGGTTGAACCCTAGTTCAACTAGGATGTTATCGTGAAATCTTTGCCACGGCTTATGTTGTACCGTGTGGAACCTGGCCAAGTCTCCGTTGGACCTCTTAGATGTTTCTTCAAAGAGAGGAGCCTGATGCCATACAATTTCTCTTTGATCTTTAAAACTTCCTTGGCTTTGATCTTGAAATCACCTTCATATTGACTCCACACCTTGGAACTTCCTTTGGTTGCTATCTTTCCTTTGTAAATCCTTGGTCACCATTAATTTGTATCATATGGATTCTCTCCGTGGTTGTGGTTTTGGCCGTGGTGTTATGATTACCGATTTCTAATCATAATCCATTACAAAACTACACTAAGCATTCCTTGCCGTGATTTTCCTTGGTTCTTTATCTATATTCTATCCAAGGACTCGTATATCGGATCGAGTTGTTTTGTGAGTTCCTTCGAAAGTTACAAGAAAAGGTGACCCTTGAAGAGCAAGTCAGCGACATCAACATTAATGGACTACAAGAAGTGGTAGATCGTAGACTCTCGTTAACCATTTCCTCGGGGTCGGGGATCATTGTGGCATCTTGTTGCCGCCACGTGTCTTCTAAACGCCGTGAGCATCCTCTCCCTCTTCCGTTTATGCAGGTTGCGCGATCTCGCCGTGCCGCCTCGTCGTGCGTGGTCTGCGCCGCGTATCGCACTCGCGTCTTAGCGGCGTCGCGTCCCTCCTTTATTCCCGCAGACTCGTGTCGGCTCTCGACGCGCCTTCGCCCCCGCATCGGACCCCCTTCTTCTCGCCTTTTAGAACGGCCTCTCGCACGCCTCCTTGCCCGACAAATCCACTCCTCTTATCCTCTTCCTTCCTCTCCCACCTTGGTTCGCGCAGTTAGAAGCGTGCCACATGGCCAATCTTGTCTGAAGACATCGGTGATGCTCCTCCACTCGGCCTACTTCCCCGGCGTGTTGAGCCCCATCTCCGCCCACCAAGCTATAAAATCTTCTACACGCCCTATCCCCTTCCCATCTTCGGATCGCAGTAGATCTCGTGAGTTGTTTCTCTCCACCCGATTCTCGTCGTGAGGAAGATTGAAAGCCACCGCCGGAAGGAAGGAGCGGATGGACATAGAGCTACCGATATGGCGTTCGTTGAAGTTTTTGTTCTCGGGATGCTTTTCATCTTGGCGCTTGCAATGATCGAGTGTTCGCGATCCCTGTTTCTCGGATCTGTTGGTCTTTTGCCATGTTCGGATAATCATTATCCTGTTGTTCCTTCATTGCCCCTCGCATCGAGGCCGTTTGATTAGGCGTTTAGTTGTTCGTCCCCGCTCTTAGCCGTGTTGTTCTAGATCCGAGTGGTTTAGTTTTCAAAGTCATGTATTCTCTCTGAATGTACTTTTAGATCTATGTATGTTAATCGTTCTCTCCCCTTCTCATTTTCGCTCAATCTCGGGACGAGACTACATTATGGGAAAGGCCGTAACACCCTAGGTGTTACTTACCGGTAAGTAGTGGTTTGGATAAAATTAAGTTTATTTTATGTTTTTGATCCTAAGTGTGTTGTTGGATGAGGGTTGATAGTATAGGTTGGGAATCTGATTTTTGAATCAAATTCAAGTTTGAATTGAACTCGAAAACCCTAATTTCCTTTCTTTCTTTTTACCCCCTTTTCTTTTATTCAAAATTTATAAAGAATTTGGGTATGGTTATTAAAGCAATTTTGTAGAGTTTTCCAAGTTGAACAAAGTTGGTATTTTGAGTTTTCAAAGTTTAGTTCAAAAATTTAGAGTAATTTTGAAAATACCAAACTTAGGGTTTTGTCCCTTTTGATTTAAAAAACCCTAATTCAAAATCTAAGCAAAATTTGCAAAAACTTCCAAAACCTAGTTTGTAGATCTTGTTGAGATGAGCAAAAGTCATATACAAAGTTTTTCAAGTTGTTACATGATTTCAAAAGTATTTTGAATTCAAATTTCAAAAGTTTGAACTGCTTTTCAAAAAGTCCTATTTAGAGGCTGATTTTGAAAATGGTCCAATTATGAAATTTGTAGATCTTGAAAAATTAAGGGGGTTACTTTTTGGAATTTTTGAAGTTCAGTTCAAATTTTGGGTGAATTTGATCAAAAAGCGAGAAAAGTTAGGGTTTGGGTGCTCTGATGGCGGCATGGCCGCCCATGTCGCCATGTCGCACGGCGTCCGCCGTGGCCTTCTCGGTCTTCCAGCGCGTCCATGAGCCACGTAGCTGCCGGGCCACGCCCGCACCGCTTTGGAGACATCGTTGAACCCGATTCGCCGTCTTTCTTAAAGCGCCTTCCAACCGACCGTCTTCTTTTTCGTCTTCCGCGCCACCGCCGACGACCTCGTCGCGGCAGCGCCGCACCACCGCCATCACGTCCCACCGCCACCATAGACCACACCACTACCTTTCAAAGCCTTTGCGTAGCTTGCACCTACTAGCGCCCACAAGCCCTCAATCGGCCGTGGCGGCTGACCTTTCTTCTCCGCGGCCGACGGAAGCACCACCGAGATCCCGCGCCGCGTGGTCAAGTCGCTCCACGGACTTTCGCTTGTCCTTCATAGCATTTTCGCTTCACCTCGACTTGGTGATGCTTATGCGCTCGTCCGTTTGTCGGTAGACGCCAGCGAGTCGAACACTCTGTTGCCACCGAGAGCGCCGCCATTGCCATCGTCACCGTCGTCGACCCTAGTTCCACCGCATCCCCGTCGAAACCAGCGCCAGCCTCGTCGTCGCGGGTGAGCTCAGCCACGCCCAGTACCCTTGGTTTTACCATTCTTTGCGCTAGGGTCGCTAACGCCAAGGCGGCCGAGCGAGCTTTGCTCTGCTCCGCCGCCCGCGCGGTCGCGTGTTTCGGCAGAGCCCGTTCGGTTCGATTGTTAGGGTTTTTGGTCGCCTATAGGTGCTAGAGGTGTTGCTACCCTCGCGTTAGGGGAGAGCTCTCGGTGGTTCAAGCTTCGCCCCGCCGCGGCCGTGGTGGTGCTGCTTTCGTCGGCGCCATCGGGGGACCTGGGAAAACGAGAATAGAAGGAATAACAGGGGTCTATATGTAAAGTTCGTGACTCATGTGAATAGTTCTTTGTACTTGTTTGTAATTTTATAAAAGGTTAGGGTCGTTACGTAAAGTTGCTAAGCCAGGCTTTAACAGCCGATTTGGGCGGCTTTATTCTATCGTTCTCGTGGGCCTTTGTTTATTTACAGGCCAAAGCCAGAAGATCGGGCCACTTTGAGCCCGAGGGTGTTTTCCTTTTTCATAAATGTTTTATCAATTTGTATTTGTTTGAATAGTATCTGCTTTTTGTTATTTTCATATAAATTAAACACTTGTTCAAAATTCTGAAAATTTTTGTAGAACCTTCCTATGAGTATATCTACCCATGAAAAATTTGAAACTTAGATTTTGAGTAGTTCTTGCATGTTTTAAAATTACAAATTTTAATTGAAAAATGCATCTTCCTTTGATTTTTAATAATTATTCTATTTATCCAAAAATCATGAAAATTGATTTGGTGCTTTTTATGCTATGATCTAGCTGTACAAAAAAGTTTGGGATTATTTTGACAAAGTTTATGTATTTGTTATTTTATGCTTTATGTATTTAAGTGTTAAATGTGATGTTTAGTGTATAACGACTTAGGTTTTTGTGTGACTTTTGGGTTGTCTTGTGAATCTTGGATCATACCACATTTAAGTGGTCCTTGAGAACTCCTTAGGCAATGGTGATGATATCTTGAGTAGTTCAACAAGTTGGTTTTGTTGGGTTGTAACTTTATCGTGAAATAGAGTTATTTTCCGATGTTTATCATTTCATGTATCATCAATGCATCATGATTACTATTTTCATCATATTAAACAAAGTATCATTCATTACATTATAGTATACGTGAGTGATGTGGTTCACGATGACCAAGTTTTGGAGAAGGTGCATCCACCGGAGGTGTCGGTGTCAAGTATGACGTTGGCAATCCAACTGAATCGACTTTCCCCGCATTGTCTGTGCAAGCCCCCGGAGCATAAACCCTTCTCTCGTTTATAAATGTTTTATTCACCTTAAGTCTAGTGCAATGTGCATTAAGTTAGTAGGAGTTGGTTGATACCGTTCTTTCGCATGATTACCTTGATCTACGCTTTTTCCGCAGTTTATCCCACTAGTATGAGTAGGTCGATATCTTATGCTTAGTAATGCCTAGATTTCGGTAGAAGTCGAAAGTGATGGTTTTATCATTCGCGAGATATAGGTTTTATCTTTGTTCCTCCCCGCTTTGAAAAAAAAGAGAACATGGATGGTGGTTCATGAAAATACTTATGGTAGTGATGAATTTGAGATTCGGACGGGACGAGGTTGAAAGCCGGCGGGATACCTAGCCGTGCTTGTCCCGTGTTGGTCGTTTAAGGACCGTCCGTTGTTTGGCTTGTAAGTTCGGGACTTTTTGAACGCATGTTGCGCCCTCGAGGCCGTTTGGGTCAATGGCACGCCTCGATCGGGCAATCACCCTGTGTCGGCGAAACTAATCGGCCACATGCCCGGTAAGCTCGATCTCGGGGGTGTGCCAAATCGGGAACGGACAACCGCGCGACCGGGAGTGGAGATGGCGGGAGTACATGTTACCCTCGTGGGTTAAAGTCCCGGATTGGAGGTGTACGGTGCTCGGGTGGCGATGGACCCAAATTCCGTTTTTGGGACTTAACCGAGTGAGGGTTGATATATGCAAGATTAAGTGCTACATATATCGTGTGGTTAGGGATCCCCAGCTGGGTATAATCGGTTCATGAATCGCCGTTGCTTCACGGATATGGAGACCCGTTCTTCTGCCCTTTCATCGTAGTAATTGAAGAAACACGGTTACTTATGGTTTTGAAAGGGAAAAAGAGATGCGAGAGATAAGTTGAGATGTGTTGCTTAAAAAGTGTTTGAGATAGAACAGGTGCAAAATCTAGCTTAATTAAGCTTCAACAACATTGATGCTAAAAAGATTGAAAGTAAGGATCCACTTGTAGTAAGCTTTTCTGCAAACTCTCCTTTTCTAGCTCTACTTCCCTTAAGCCAGCATATCCTTGGAGTCTTTTCTTTTTGTCGGTTAAGTCTTGCGGAGTACATTGTGTACTCGGGGTTTGTTAACCCTTGTTGCAGTGTGCCGACTCGTGATGTTAACCAAGGTTATGTCGGTGGGCTCGACATGATAAGGTTTCTTCTAGTTTCCTCCCTTCCGCAAATTAAGTTAAGTCTACTCAAAAGTAACTTGCTCATATTTTGTAAAATTATGTTATTATTCTTCCGCACTCGATCTATATTTTTGTAACAAATGTTGTAATGTTGTAGCTACTCCCTTTGTTGATCCGGTATGAGTGGTGTAATCGGGGTTTCGATGACACCCGACAGTCTTAAGTTATTGGGTGCATCCGCAGAGACAACCGTCGAGGTCTTTGGGACAAAGACAAAG
The DNA here is from genome assembly GCA_015847255.1 of Hyparrhenia diplandra. Classification (NCBI taxonomy): domain Eukaryota; kingdom Viridiplantae; phylum Streptophyta; class Magnoliopsida; order Poales; family Poaceae; genus Hyparrhenia; species Hyparrhenia diplandra. The sequence goes on from JADLZK010008975.1 coordinate 10,614, forward strand.
GTGTGGGGTGAGCTGAGCACCAGGAGGTTTACACTCTCCTCCACCCATGAGTCGCCCTACAGCGGAGCGCCAAGACGAGCTCTTTCACAAGCAGAGACCTCTTTCCGCCTCGCTCGAGGTCTCCGTCGTCGACCTTTTTCGAATGCGTGCTCGAGCTCTCGAAGCGAGACCTCTTCCGCTCGCTCGGAGACGGCCCCTTCAAGTTTGTGCGCTCAGAGCTCTCCGGACGCCGACCTCTCCAGGTCGCTCGAGCTCCAGCTCGAGCCGAACCGCTTTCAACAAACGCCCGCCTCTGACTCGTCCCCCCAGGCGTCACGCGGAAGACCGCAAATACGGGGAGTTGGCCAACCACTCCCCGGGCGAGCACCTGTGGCCATGCGAGGCACGGTGGGGCGGAAAGACGTGACCCGTCGTCGCGCCCATGCCCCGATGACTCAACGGTCGCCCACGGTACGCGCAGGTACAGGCGGCGTCGCGATACCTCATCCACGGCATGGGCACCCCGACGAGCGGGACCCGATTCCAACCACGCGATTGGGGGTCGGTGTGACCCTTTACCGCCACTGGGACCGGATTCGCGCGTGCGGTGACGACCAATTTTGGCGTCCAAGGCGTCAAGAGCTCAAGAGAGGGCCCCTGGCCAACCAAAGAGCTCGATCAGAGAGCTCGATCGTCGTATCTGTCAACTCAAAGCAACTCCGCCATCATGACCGGGAGACGCACACTACCCGTACGCCATCGTCGGCAACATGGGCACCCCCATACCGAAGGGACGACTTCCAACTACGGTCAGGGCGAGGCGACGCATGACCACCGCCCATGCCCCGACCGCCATGTACGGCGACGACCGGTTCTCAGCATCCAAGGCGCCGAGAGCTCGAGGTAGCTATTGGCCAACCCACGAGCTCGCTCGAAGAGCTCTTTCGCCCGACAAGACATACGGTATCATATTGTTCCACCTACCCCCGCCCCAACTCGAGAGCTCACATGTTCTATCCCCCTTGCTACTATAAAAGGAGGGGTAGGGTCTTCGATTAGGGCAAGCAAGAAAAGAAGAAGAACAACGCACCCGGTTCTTCTCAAATCAAGATCCTCACTCTCATATTGGCACTTGCCTCAATCATAGAGACTTGGGAGCCCGCTCCCTCTCTCGCTCCGCTTGTACGCACCCGTGCACGAGCATTTGAGCTCGGATAGTGAACACACCGGACTAGGGAGCCCGACTTTGCCCGAACCAAGTATAAATCCCGTGTCATTGTCTCGAGCTAGGCCATTCTGAGTCCGCACTAGCCACCATTCTTTGTGACGGTGGTGTTAGACCACGACACTAGTCAACATTTTTCTTGATGTGGAGGAGAGAAGAGAGGAGAGAGAAGAGCTTGGCTCCAAGTTAAGCACCAAGTTGGGCACAAATGCATAGGTAATAGTGGGTCCCAATAGAGATGTATGTGAGAGGAGGAGAAAAGAGAATGAAACCATATAATAATAAAAATAATATTTCGAGCCAAGTAAAATATGAACTATTGTATAGCTTGGCTCTTATGACTTGACTATAAGCCAAATACTTGGCTCTATTAGGCCAGTCTCAATGAGAGTTTCATAAGTGTTTCATGCATATTAAATGCAGCGCCACATCATTAAAATTTCACTTTTTGCATGAAACTTCTAGAAGAGAGAAGGTAAAAGTTTCACCATGGTGAAACCTTTGGGCACTTTTTCACATGCATTGGAAACGGTGTGAAACCCCCATTAAGACACAAATAGTGTTTCACCATGAAACTATGCAATTAAACCATGCAATGAGAGAGAGGTTGTGGGACCCTTGAGCCTATGAAACTGTGCAATGAAACCGGGCATTGAGGGAGATACCTATTTCATGTCAAAGTTTCACATCTTGGAAATCGGGAGGGGGGGCTCTCTATTGAGACTGGCCTTATTGGCCTTGCTCTAATAGTACAGTCAAGTGTTTGGCTATAAACCAAGTAATAAGAGCAAACCTATACAACAACTAGTCTCTTATTTGACTATAAAATTTATTTATTATTATTTAGTTCTTTTTCTCTTTCCTATTCCTCCTCACATTTATATCTATTGGGACTCACTAATGCCTATGCATCCGTGCCAAGCTCGGTGCTAGAACAAGAGCCAAGCTCTCTTCTCTCTCTTAGTTGTGTTTGTCGCCGGGCTAGGCGCCGCCACCGCTTGAATAAAAAGAAGAGGGGGAGCACGATTCACCCCCGCCATGGTCGTCAATTTCGGTAACCCTTCGTAATTGTTGATTGGCTCGGCTTATAGCCTATTATTGTACCTTCCCTTATAGCTACAGCTAAGAGCTAACTTGTACATGAAATATATTTTTGCTAAAGTCATTCTCAAATAGCTATAGCTTAGATTTAAATCTTAGTTTTTTTATTGGCCTACGAACTATGATTTGCGACATACGTAGGGAGTATCGACGACTCACCCCGCCCTGTGGTTTCAGCCCCGAGGATGGAGCTTGGTAAGACGACGCCCCAGGAGGTCAGCTTGTCGCAACCAGCGTCGAGCCCGTCACGTGTGTCACACCAACCGGCACGGTCGTAGCCGCCGCCCACATTCTTCCCTTGGCGAGAAGCTAGAGCGGTTTAGAGGCAAAGTTCCGCACAAGGCGTCGACGCGCTTTGCGCCTCTGCCGTGCGGTGTGTCACCACCGACCCTCACGCCTGCCACACCGGGCGAAGGCTCGGCTCGCTTAGTCGCTAGCGCGCATCCCGATTGCAAAGCGGGGAGATATTGGTGATGATGTGAATGGGGTTCACTAGTGGAGTGGACCGGTCCTCCACAATAAACGTCTGGTCCACGCAGCGAGTCTTGGCGACAACCGCATCCTCCCCTCGGGAAGGAGCGTCGCGTCGGATCTTCCGGACTCGCTTGGTGTAGGTCCGAGGCGACGAGGCGGCTACTGAGCCGACATGACACGGTGATCGTCGTCGGCGACTAGGTTGTTCATCTATCGAGTAATCGCGTTTGATTTCTTTTGCTAGGGAGGGCAGAGCTACCTGTATAATTGTAGCCCCCTAGTGTGTCAATCTTGACGTGTCGTTGTAATTGTTAACTATTTTTCGCCTTAGTACAAAAAGACGTGCAAATCTTTTGCGTGTTCGAAAAAAAAACATACGTAGGAGTATACACGAGGACATATGCTATTGTATTGGACGAGACCATTTATGAATCAGGCTGGATTGTGTTTGGTCTAATTAATCAAAGGATTGGAAACCTCCATGGGTGTCCCGTCAAGTATATATATGTACATTTGGCCCGCTGGCCCGACCTTTTGGCCCGATCCGAAGCACAAGCCGACCCGGGATGAGCGGGCTCGTGCCGACCGGCCCGAGGCTCGGACCGCGCTGGGCCGTCGCCGCAGCCCGTGGCACGGTGCTGGTCCGCCCGATAAAGTAACATGGCCGGCCCGATAAAGTAACAAGGCCCGATGGTGGCTAACTTGCTAATGAAACAACATCTTCATTAGCATACTAAATAGTATATCGGCCCATCAGGCACAGCCCAATATGAAGGCCTATTGTGCCATTGGATAGACTCCATTCTCCGCCGGTCATGACTCATGGGATAATTCCCCACGCACAGCACACATGCGTCTTCTGTGAGGCCGCGACCCAGCGACGTCGTTGCTCCTCCTCGCGGCCAAGCTCTGCCTTCTCCAGCCTGCTGCTCTTCCTGCTCCGACCAACTGCTGCTCCTCCGCCCTGCTGCCCGCGCGTCAGCACTAGTGCCGCCCTCGCCATCACTAGCTACCTCGCCCTTGCAACATCGGCACAAGCAGCGTCACCCCTCGCGGCCTCGCCAGCTGCGCCGTGCCGCCATCCCTTGCGGATCCAGCATTGAGCGCCGCCATGGCCCGCTCCTCCACTCACGGCGGCAGCAGCGGCGCTGCCGACTCCTCGCGGCGGCGCCTTGGGCCGCTCGGCACGACGGCACGCCCGGCATGACGTACGTGCTCTCGGGCTGGTCCACCGGCCCACTGTCACGGTACCGGCCAAGACCCATGAGAAGACATGAAGACCAAGCGGCCCAGGAAGCCAAACCCATTCGTCATCAGGCCCAAATGAAAGCAAAAGGACTTAGCCCAGCCCAGCTGTGTCTGGTGTACGCTGGTCCACAGCTGTAACAGAGAGAGCGCTATTTAGGAAAGGGAGGAAGCAAACTGGAATTGATCTTGGTTGTTGCTGGATAGAATAGGCGGCGGGCTGCGGCTCGAGATTTGGCCGGCGGCAACCTTGATCGCCGGAGTTTGTAACTCCAGTTACCAGTTCTAATCAAATCCATCGTAGTATTGTAGCCACACCTATCGGTGTTGTTACATCGGTATCAGATTGCCATTCGATCCACCCTGTTCGTCGCGTCTCGATCCAACATGTTTGTTGCTTGATCGTACGCCCATGACGGACGATTGAGGAGCCCACCACCCGCGGAGGAGTTCTGGTCCACCAGGAAGGCAGGAGATGATCGCGAAGATGGAGAGATGGGCCATGCTGGGGATCTCATAAGGCCACGAGTCCGCCGTCTTCTCCATCGATCCCTTCCCATGTCGCCAGCAAGTGGTGAGGAGGAGCGAGGGAGCCCGCGGCGTCAGCGGTGAAGATCGGCGAGCAATTGGCGATCCTCATCTCGAAGGCGGACGGCGCGCGGGCGATCGCCCGACCGCCAGCGAAGTCGGCGCCGCGATCGACACCCTCCTCACTGCCCGTCGACAGCGGACGCGCGAGCCGCGACGCCTCGCGACGGGCCGCGGATCACGGCTATCCGTCGGGTGTCACCGAACTTGCTGACCCGCCCGTCTCCATCGGCGGCCACCTCGGCATCCTCTTCGGCGCCCGGCGGGCGGGGCATCGACCGCCTCAGCCGCCTCCCCCAACCCGCTCCTGCGAGACATCATCTCCCGCCTCCCCATCAAGGACGCCATGCGCACAGAGGTACTCTCCCGTCGCTGGAGCACCATCTGGCGCACTGCCCCGCTCCACGTCAACTCCGACGACCTCGCCAGCGACTTGGTGACGACCGCCTCAACATCACCAACCCCTTCCCCGACCTCCGCTCCTAGTCAGGACGCGAATCTCCTGTCCCCGATTTGCGTCACCAAGCTCTTCACCACGTGCTGTGCCATGGGCCGAGGCGCGGACCGAGTACGGTGGCGGCACGGCCCGATCGGGCCGCCTTGTACACCGTCAGGTCACGATGCACACCTCCCATGTCATGTGGTTTGAATTGGCTTTGTTGGGAAGGGGAAACGGACCCGCCCGCTTTTGGCCGGATCTCGCTATCGCTCGCCCAGAAAAGTCGCGCGCGGTGCGGTGTGGGGCCCACCGGGGCACATGGTGCGATACCGGCGGTGAGCTACGACGTTACGTATAGTCCTCCTGCTCCAGTCGTTTGGCGCCTGCCTGGCCGTCGAGTCTCTCCTTCCTTTGATTGCGCTGCCCGCAGCTCATAATCAATTCCCATCCATCTCGACGACTCCTTGAGGTCTTCAACCAAAGCCTTCCATGTATCCTTCTCCTCCTCCTACTATACTATGGAGACTATGGAGAGAGGATGGATGGAGACGGAGATGGAGAGAGGAAATTCCGATGGGGGCGCTTCTCCAATCTCCATTCTCGATGCCTCCATGCTCCATGGACACCGGCCATGACACAGCATGGCGCCTTTAGATCCATATACCTGCTTAGCCTGCAGCCTAGCTCTCCAGTCCATCAATGGAAACACATCCTTCCATAAGTTCAGCTCTCGAGTCTCGAGCGCCGGCCGGACAGACCGACGGTCATCTGCCTGGCCGCGCGACGCCGGATCCGGATCCGGATCCGGGTGCCTTGCCGTTGCCGGCGGCGCCACCGTCAGATCCCGATCCGAATGCCTTGCCGCCGACGACTAAGCCGTGGCCGTACCCATCTCACATCAATTCATCCGAGGTACTTTTTTAAATCTTCTTCATTCATGATCTAACTCCCAACTCCCCAACCCCTGATAATCCGTGGCCGTACCTATCTCATGTCAACTCCAGTGCCGTGATGAGGTCTCGTCGGCGGGAATCGCTCGGGAAGTTTGGATTTAATATCACCTCTGCTTTTTGCAGATCCCTTGTCGCCTGCCTATGCGGACGAACGGCATACATTACAGGATTAATTATTTGTATATATGCCCAAGATGACAGTCGGTGTGGATTTGTTTACCTGCAAGATCCTGCCTATGCGCAGCACAGATCTATGCCAAGATGATATGCGTGTCTTAATTCAGAAGTGATTTGCAAAGCCTCCTTATGGGCCTGCTGAAACGTTATCGTCGCAGCAAGGTAATGTCCTCTTTTGATATCCATCGATTTGTTCTTCTTGGCAGATTAGAGGATCGACATCGCCGTGTTTATTTCTCATTATTTACATGTTCTCGCTACTGTCGTCCGTCTTTCTTGTTATTTTTTTTTTAAAAAAATGTTCATTCGTATCTGCACTTCCCAGCTGCACTTGCGCCAGGTCAAAACACAAATAGATCACCTCCAAGCAGGATTGAGCCATCATCAGGTACGTACCGTGCAGGTTTCACTCATTTCTAAAACTATATAAACTGAGAATAGGTCACCTACTTGTTTTACTTACCATCTCTTGAGCTATGTCTGCACTTCTCTAGATCCATTTTGACCAAAACCTTGCTAGATGTTTCGACATCTGAAACCTCTGCTTCTTTTCCCTGTAGCCTTCGTTCAGCAATCAATAGCAGACTCAGGTGCTGCTTTGGTCGGATGACATACGCCACTTCTTCTCTAGCGTTGATCATTCAATAAGAACCGCCGGATCGGATCTTATTACAATCAACAACTGGTTTCCAATCAGCTGTGCATCACTCCATTTCATAGACTTACTAATGAGAATAATATCGTCTGTTATCCTGGGAATTTCTGGCTGCAACCTATCTTTATGAATGTAGGGTTATGTATTGGTGGGTGAATCAGGCAACATTATATGGTGGGACGTTATCGGGTTTTTTTTTTTTGGATGGCATCAGGATGGATAATGTTTCCCCCTGTTGTTCATCGTGATCAAAGCATAGCGTCGCTGTTCTGTTCTGTTCTGTGATGATACATTGAATAACTTTGACCATGCAAGCACAACCCAATGCTGTGGCCATGTTATCTTTGCTTCTTGATCTCAATCCCAGATTCATACATTCTCAAAAGAAAAAAGGACCCACACTTGCTCTTACTGTTGTTGCTGACATTGAATTAGGTTCTTTGAGTTAACATGTTGATTTCTGTATCAATGTTTTTATGCCTTGTACTGATGGACATATTTTTTTTTCTGATCTGACAATATATAGAGCAATTTTTTGTTCTTTTTGTTTTACCAAAGAGTACTTTGTGAACACTATTCTTCTAGACTTTGCATCCATCCTAGCTTTCAGGAGCAGACTAAAAGTACCTCTACTACTTCTCTGTTCCAGTCCAACACGGTCGTAGTCGCATCCTCTGTTCCAGTAAAACAACGACGGGCGCCTAGGCATGCTTAAGCGCTGAAGTCGGAGGGTCCCCTGCCTCGCCTATGGGGGTAGGCGGAACCCTAGGCGGGCTGGGTCAGCGGTGAGAGAGGAGCAGGCGGCAGGTGGGCTTAGAGGCGGAGATGGCGGTGGGCGGCGGACAGCGCGCGAGCAGGGGATGATGTTAGGATATGGGTTTGGGTTGTTTATGGGCCTTCCTACACAACTCTGTTTTTCTTTCTCTTGATACACTTTTATTGTAAAATATGAATGGATTTAAAACGCCTAGGAGCACATAGGTCACCGCCTAAATTCCACCTAGCGCCTAGCCGAACATGGGTCGCATCCATCCTAGCTTTGCAGGCTCAAGCTCAGATGGCAGCCGCTCCCATCTCCCTCGTGTACACATCGTGCCCCTGATAATATCCTGACGAGTGACTGCAAATGCATGACAGTGACACAGTAGACAGTAGAGTAGACAGTAGAAGCACGAGTATGAGAGACAAAACCATTAGTCCAGCCATGACGGCGGCTCAGGCAAATCATGGAACAGGCGGTCTAGACGTGGGTGGTGGCACTGGAAAATCGAGCACCGGTTGCAGATGGCAGCCTGCATCTCATCTCGACCTGTCTTATTCCTCTATGTGGCTCTGCAGGATGCGACGGTGCCATGGGTTGCTAGCTTTGCCGTTGCGCCACGGGGGCATGGTTGCATGCCAACCTGCTTCGCTTTGTCTGACACCGCAAGACATGGCATCTACAATGCTTCTGAACAGTTGCATCAGAGTCACACAGCCAAACAGCAACAAAGGCACAAACTGTACAGCAGGTTTCTCCGATTTTCAGGTTTCCAATCTTCCAATTCGTAATGCATAGTTCTATTGTAGAAAGTAGCAAGCATTTTGTTTTTCTTAGTTTTTTTGTGGTTTTCTTTATGTTGGCACAAATGGAGAACTAATGCAACTGGCATACTGTGTTCTTCATCATCTTGTTTAACTAATTAATGCCCATAAATAAAGTATTACAAACAACCATTTCTAACAGAGCACGTGACCTCAGGATCAATGGCCACCAAGTTATTGGATTATCTGAAATATTTTTTTATTTATTATATGTGCTACTCTAGAGTTCAGATAGTGTCGCTGATAGAAAAATATTCTATCTGGGACAATTTTATCATTCAAAAATAGTAGATGCATACCATTATGGCAGCGGGTAGGTATGTGTTTGCTGAAACATATAAAAGATCTTTGGCTGTTACACCATTACTGTGTCAGGATTATAAGACACTTTGGTCGCCACTTGGTCAAGAAATAGCAAATCCTTATCTACTGGTCATTTCATATTTGATTGATGGAAGAAGCAAGAGAATTGCCGACAGGTAGGGCCATATATTAGATGCATGACCGTGACTGAAGAAAGGGCTTAGAATGCACTAATTTTAGAGGAATCATTCAAAAATCACACATTAATCAATTCAATTTCACTACACAAGGACATCAAAGAATTACTGACAGGTATTATGGTTCCGCTTTTGCCCTGTGAGAGGGACGGACACACGCTCAGAGTCGTCAGATCCGACCAAACAAACAAGCCAAGGTACTGATCCTCCTGTTCTCTAGTATTATCTCTTTTTTTCATGAACAACAGAACAACATATAAAAAGCAACTATTGTCCACTATTCAATTCAGGCTGTGACTAAAGGGGCCCAAAAGGTGCCTTGCAGAATAAACACACATCGCTAAAGGGCTTTAGTGTTACACATTAATCAATTCAGTTTCAGTGAAAAACACAAGGACATCAAAGAATTCCTCACAAGACATCAAAGAATTCCTCACAGGTATTTTGATTCCATAAACTTCTCTTGAGCGATATATATCAGATGCATGACCATGGCTAAAGCGCTTAGAATGCATTAATTTTAGAGAAATCATTCAAAAATCACTCATTAATCAATTCAGTTTCACTGGGAAAACAGGACATCAAAGAATTCGAAGAATTCATGATAGGTATTATGGTTCCATAAACTTCTCTTGAGCCATATATTGTATTATATGCCTGACCGTGGCTAAAGAATTCTGAAGAATTCATGATAGGCAAATCATGGAACAGGCGGTCTAGACGTGGGTGGTGGCACTGGAAAATCGAGCAATGAAGTTGCAGATGGCAGCCTGCATCTCATCTCGACCTGTTTTATTCCTCTATGTGGCTCTGCGGGATGCGCACGGTGCCATGCGTTGCTAGCTTTGCCGTTGTGCCACGGGGGCATGGTCGCACGCCGTCTGACACCCGCAAGACAGGGCATCTACAATGCTTCTGAACAGCTGCATCAGAGCCACAGCCAAACAGCAACAAAGACAAACTGTACAGCAGTTTTCTCCGATTTTCAGGTTTCCAATCTTCCAATTCGTAATGCATAGTTCTATTGTAGAAAGTAGCAAGCATGTTGTTTTTCTTAGTTTTTTGTGGTTTGCTTTATGTTGGCACAAATGCAAGGTCGAAAACTCTAGCCAACAGACTCAGGGTGATTTTAGATGAAATAATTTCAGTCGAGCAAAGTGCTTTTTGTACGGGCGCCCGATTACAGACAATAATGTTGATTGCTTACGAGTGCATACACTATCTGAGAAACAAAAAGGGGAAGCAAGGTGACTGTGCGATCAAACTGGACATGGCGAAGGCCTATGACAGGGTTGAATGGAATTACCTGGAAGAAATTATGAGGTATCTGGGGTTTCCAGAAGCATGGTGCACTTTGATTATGAGATGCGTTAGGACAAGTAACATTTTTCGCATGCGGGTTAATGGAGTTTTTTCAGAAAGTTTCAAGCCTTCTAGGGGTATTCGGCAGGGGGATCCAATCTCTCCATACCTATTCCTGTTATGCTCAGAAGGTTTGTCAAACATGATCAATAACATTGGTCCTCTGTATGTCTCGAGAGGGGTGAGGGTCAGCAGGCATTCGCCTTGGATTTCCCACCTCCTATTTGCGGATGACAGCATAATATTCACGCAAGCTTCGAAGAAGGGTGCTGAACGAGTTGCAACCATTCTAGAGGACTATAACCGGGGCTCCGGACAGCTTGTCAACAAGAACAAATCGGCTGTTTTCTTCAGCCCAAATTGTGTCCAGGAGGTGAAGGATGAAGTACACGCCACTATGCAGATATCAACCGAGGCCTTGGGTGAAAGGTACTTGGGTCTACCAACTGCAGCAGAGAGAGGGGCAGCAGACGTTTTCAATTATGTCCCGACACGGTTGACAGGCATGATTGGCGGCTGGGCTGAAAGATCTCTGAGTTGCGCAGCAAGGGAAGTGCTGCTCAAGGCTAATGCCCAAGCAGTGCCTACATACCCAATGTCGTGTTTTAAATTGTCACCGGCAGTCTGTCAGAAGCTCACTACGTTAGTGTCAAACTACTGGTGGGGTAGCTCGGTTGACAACCATAAAATGCATTGGATGAGGTGGGAGAAACTTACTCGCCTAAAAACTGATGGTGGAATGGGTTTTAGAGATTTTACTCTATTTAATAAGGCGATGTTGGGAAAACAAGGTTGGAGATTGATGACGAGGCCGGATTCGTTGTGTGCTCAGGTGTTGAAAGGGAAATATTTCCACAATACTGATTTCCTCTCGGCACCAAAGAAAAGGCGAAGCTCGGCGACATGGAGGGCTATACTCCATGGAAGAGATGTTTTGGCCCGGGGCTTAATCAAAAGAGTAGGTCCGGGTGACATTAACATTTGGGAAGAGAATTGGATTCCCTGGTGTAAATTCTTTGAAACCTCTGGTCAGGTTGCCCGGGGTGACGGCGGAGAGGGTGTCCGATCTTTTGTGCCGGGGATGCGAGTGCGGGATGAGCAAGTTGTCGCAGTGCAGTCCTTTCCCTGTCTATTGAGGCTGAGGAGGTGCTCAAAATTAAACCTAGCATGAGAATTGATGATGATGTTGTTGCATGGGCGGCCGAGAAGCATGGCAACTATTCAATCCGACCGCGTATTTAATCTTGAAGCATGAACGGATGGCGCGCAGCTATGGCGGCATCGGAGGAGACATCGAAGTTCTCACTCTTTCGCGCAGTTTGGAGTACATTGTGGAAGCTTGATGTCCCGCCAAGATAAGGGTGTTTTGGTGGAGGGTTTTGCATAATTCTTTGCCATCAAAGTCCGAATTGAAAAGAAGGCATATAGAGAAGGAGAGTCATTGTGAAATATGTGGTGACCCTGACGAAACGTTGTACCATGTATTTTTTCAGTGCCCGATTGCAAGGAGGGGGGTTGGAAATCACAAAACCAAACACATTAAAAGTCGATTACACATTCAAAGTTTGAGCCCTCCTCCACTATAGGATATCTTCCTTCGTTTTTCAAAGTCACTGCGGGGCCGTCTCATGAGAATTTGAGAAAATTCTCATGTTTCTCTCTTTCCAAACATTCCGGATCGTGTAAATGACTAAACCATTAAAAGCGCCTTCTATCCGTCTTGGCTAACTTAGACTGTGCTTCCTCCCACTATGAGATGAAACGTGTCGGATCACATTTGGTAAGACAATGCTTTGTCGTGGAAATGCTCCCAATGGAGGATGTGGTCCCATACCGCTCTTGTGAGCGGGCAAAAACAAGGTGGTGAGGTGTAAACATGTCTCCAAGGGGCCATTACACAAGGTACAATGTTCTTGGTGAGGCCAACCCCTCCTCTGTAGGTTGTCAGCCGTAAGAATTCTCTCTCGTGCCATGATCCATGCGAACACCTTGCATTTGTTCTCGGTATGTGCTTTCCATATGAGGTCTCCTCGAAAGGCTCTATAGGAACCAGAGAATTGGATCCTATATGCTGATCTGGTGGAGTAAGCTCCACTTGCTGTCCATCTCCAGGTGATGGTGTCCGGGGTACCTTGTGTTAGGTGCACCTGTTGTATCCCCGATCCACGGGGAGATGAATTCTTCCACCGCAAAGAAGTGGTGATTTTACCCCTCAAGGCAAGCGACCAAGGCGTTGTTTCGTTGTTCAAAGTGTACGGTCCTGTTCTTGAACCCGATCATCTCGAGCAGCCGGGTGCAAGGAATTTTTGGGGCCTCGCCATCAAGCCAATTGTCATGCCGTAAACGTGCCTTATGGCGTCGCCGATGGTGAATCTAGTGGATGCATTGAAAAGTGCCCGATCTAGGTCGTTGCAAGGGATTTCCATACCCACCCACGGCTTTGAAGTGTCCACCCATTCTTGCCAGAGTCATCTGAGTCGCAAAGCCCTACTGAATTTGTCAAGGTCCAGGGATCCCGAGTCCCCCAAGGTCCTTGGGTCTTGCTACCGTCGACCAATTGGCGAGACAAGTGTCCCCATTAGCGTTCTCTTCTCCTTTCCAAAAGAAGGACCTTCTTATCTTGTCAATGCTTCTCGCGAACCCAAGCCGTAGCGGGAACACCGTTAGATGATAGGTAGGCATTGCCGAGAGGACGGATTGGACCAAAGTGAGGCGGCCCGCTTCCGTTAAGCCACTTTTCCCTTCCATCCGGGCAGCCTCGCGCCCAATTTGTTCGATGAGCGGCTGGATATGAACCTTCCGCGCAGACGCACGCGTGTGGAGTTGTAGTCCAAGGTATCGACAAGGGAAGGCGCCTCGATCCTCGCGGAAGGATGCGAGGACATGATCTAGGTCAATGTCATCACATCTGATCGGGTGGGACGGAGCTCTTTTCCAGGTTTATGTGGAGGCCAGAGATGTTACCAAAAGCATGGAGAATGACTTGGATCGCATCAATGTCATCCTTTTTCGGATTTAGGAAGATATTACCTCGCTTTCATAATTTCATTATATTGCAGCGTTCACCTTGTTTATTTGTTCATTCAACATATTGTAGTTTACTTGGCGGTCCTTACTTGTGTGCTTAGTCTTTTACCACATCCAGCATGTTAATAAATATTTCAATGCCGCGAGCACTTCCCTTGTTGAAGGATTGCCATACGAGGTGACGTAATTGTCATATATCTATACCATTTGGTATGCGAGGTGAAGCAACGTTCCAAACTTCTCGATGAAGATCGAGCAGTCATTGGAACGCAGAACCTTGTAAAGAGACTGGAGTTGTACTGGAGTGCCCAATCAGAAATCGATGCAGTTGCATGGTCCAAATAGTCCTGATGGCCAAGATATCTGTTCTTACATGTTCTTTACCCCTCGTCCCCCCCACCCCCAAATTCTGGGGCATATATAGTTGATTCTTCCTGTTGTAGGTCAGGGTGTTTTATAGATAACCAAAGTTGTATGGTGTCATTTGGTTGTCCTTGTCCTTGAGGATCTAGGGGACACCTTGGTTGCTGTACTCTTGTATCACGAACAAGTTCATATATTATGCTTTTGTTAGCATGCATTCTTTTGTCCATCTATGTGCAGCTACATGAAAGCATGTATCTCTATCACGAATGTACAATATTTGATAGTCTGATATTGTCAGCCTTTGCTAGCTTGGGCTTTTTGATAGAGGAGATTGGGGAGAACACATGTTTCACCGTTACCCGAACAGACTCATAAATGTAACAAAGATAGGATGCGAAGAAGTCGAGGGGAAAAAAGATGGAATGCAAACAATCTTATTCGCACAATAGATGATCCATAATTGTGACATCACTAACTGGAGAAGTTATTGCAAACCAGGCTAACTTTCTTACTTTTACAGTGGCATCAGTACATATACAGCACGCCACATTTATTGAAACAAGAAAAGCTCCTCCCATTGTGTAAAATTAGAAGATATACAGGCATAACATTGCCATGGAAAATCTGAACATTACAGCTAATAGCTAAGATTAAGATTTTCCATCTCGTTCACCACATCATGAAGCTAACTTGGGCTGCAGAGATCTAAGGCACTTTTCAAATCCTTCATCAGCTGCAAAGGTGCTCTCAGGTGAGTGCCCAAGGTTCCCTAGCTATTTCCTTCAGCATCCCGTTGATGCCATTGTACAGTCTTTTATAGCGAGCTCCATCTCATATGAGTCCTGTGGTGGGTATACAGAAGCCCAAGATCATTGACCTGGTTGGCAATCTCCTTGCAACGAGTCAGCAATTTCTCCAATGGCTCAACATTGTCCTCATTAGCCCCATCTTTGTTGCCTGACCTCTTGGGCAAACCAGTTATGAAACGAATTGCCTCTTTCACTACAACCAGGGAATCTGATGCCACAGTAATAACCAACTTGGCAACAACAACCTCTTCCCATCTCATATGAGTCCTGTGGTGGGTATACAGAAGCCCAAGATCATTGACCTGGTTGGCAATCTCCTTGCAACGAGTCAGCAATTTCTCCAATGGCTCAACATTGTCCTCATTAGCCCCATCTTTGTTGCCTGACCCTCTTGGGCAAACCAGTTATGAAACGAATTGCCTCTTTCACTACAACCAGGGAATCTGATGCCACAGTAATAACAACTTGGCAACAACAACCTCTTCTTCAGTGAAATCATCATCATCATCTAAATCAAGATGAGTTATCTCATCTCTATCAGAACAACAACAGTGTCAACAATACCATTGTAAGGAGAACACCTTTCAGATACACGCCTACCTTGATCATAGCTTGTCCGATGGCAATACAGTTTGATGTAGGCACCTTCTTGAGAGCAGCACAAGCTTCCAATATAGTTCCTGTGACCTGGGGTATAGTTGTGTTCCGGTCAGGGCTGAGAGATTCTGCTTTAGAATAAAAAAAGGAAATGCTAGCAATAATACGGCCACATATTTGCTGTACCTACTCATAAGCACTAGTTCAACTTCCCAGCTTCTCTACTACTTTTAAAAATGGAATGCAGAACGGGCAAATGCCTGGTTTCGAAAAAAAAAAAAAAAAAAAAAATTACTCTAGTGAACAAAATTAATAACTAGCAGCAGTGTACTGCAATGTCAAAAAAATGTAAACGAGGAAGCATCTAAACATTTTGCATTACATTACAGATGCTTGAGTACAGATGCTTCATCTAGAAAAAAGAAAAGAAAGGTTAGGTTACAGCTGGTTGTTGAATTTTCCTCTGTAAAAATGGATCTAACAGGCAAAAACAAAATTACTTGTTTTTATCTTCCATTTTTTTTCTAAGTTCAAGATGAGAGTTATCTAGAATAGCAACAAGCCTATAAACTTCATACCTGTATAACCTGATGGAAAAAAATTTGTTCAAGAATAATCAACAAATTTATCATGTATAGGTCTAGAATCCTGAATATCTGAAAATAAGAATTATGATTCGATGTCAAATTGTTAAGACCATTTTGTTAGCAGCTCTATTATATTTGTACTGTAGTATTGAGCAAGACTTCCTTGAAATCATAAATTAACCCAGAAGCACCAGTTCAGAACCATATGATGATCACCTGATCAGCTATCGTCTTATCAAAGCATAGCTTTTTCATCATTGACCTTCAAAATCCAGACGTGAGATTAAACAAAATCCTGAATTCAGTAATTACTTCTGAGGGAAGGGGAGTCTAACTCCTTTTTGCAGCCTGCATCTGAATATAGTACTCCTGACCCTGTAGGGCAATAAAATTACTCCTGACAATTTTTTTTTTTTTTTTTTTGAGAAAGACACAATACAACGTAGGACGCCACAACACGCGACGCACACTCACCCCTATGAACACACGCATATAAACCCCTACCCCCTATGAAGACTCCAGAAGGGATCGGAAGACCGGGAGATCTCGAAGTCTCGAAGGTGGGCGGCGCCGTCGTCGAGGCATCTCCCTATCTCGCTGGGACTAAACACAATAGGAAAAAGACATCAGCAAGAGTTCACCAATACAACTGCAGCATCAGAGAAAGATATTACACAGCAATATGGAAAGGAATAATATTTTGGACAGCAATCAAGGCTTAAATATAAAAAGGTAAAAAATGCACTTTGACAGCATGCACCAGTGCACAAACCGTTGGTTAACATTTACAGAAAACTTACTTGCAGGCTAGAGACGTATACGACAGAATGCAGATTCTCGACAGGAAACCATCAGAGAAAACAAGCATCAGAAGCTGATAGTACCCGCTACCACACTTGCTAAATTCTGCATTTGCAGTGAATTGGGTAGAGGGGACTAGTAACTTTCGCCTTGATCCAGTACACGTACCCGAAGGCGGCGATGAGGCACCGCGGGCGATGGCCAGGGCGATGGCAGGCCGTCAGCGACGCAGAGCAGGCGATGACGAGGGCAAGGCGGCGGGGAGGCACCACGGGCGAGGGCAAGGCTGGGCCACCTGAGGCGCAAGGCAGCGATGGCAACAGCAGGCAAGCAGTAGCCATGACAGCTTTAATCACAAACACACACAGGTTCTTCAGCTGCTTTAAACAAGACCAAACGACTACCTTTGGTGCGTTCGGAAGTTGAAGTAGCCAGACCCAATCACAGCAGTGGTTAGTAGTTACCACCCTGTTCTGGCAATTGGATGGATCAGGATCACCAGAAGTCAAAGGAAAACCAAACAATCTGGGCATCCATCATTACTATGATGTGCTTCCTTCAGGAGAGCACTCACAACAGATAAGAATAGTGTGCCTGACGAGAACAACACTCCACCCAACAGAAAACTAAAAAAAGGCATAAATATCACATTACTACTCAGCAGTTTGCACAATCCGAATGCAAAATGTTCTGCTTCCATCCAGTGCTCCACACAAAGGCGAGCGCATCGTCACAAGCTCAACAGCATCTCACATGGTACAAAGTTCTCTCTTAAAACACTTGCAGTCTCATAAAACAGTTACATGAAGGCTTGGGATGGAGCTCAAGACTGAATTGGCTTGATCTTGAAGTGGAGGTTGATGAGTGAAAACACGAAACACTTCAGATCCTGCATCAGAACAACATTAAGTGGGTAAGTTATGAATACATCTCATGTACAGTGCCATGCATGACCTGTGCAACAACAGAAGTACCAAGTTTTTCTTTACAATAAAATACAAGCTTTCAGAAGAACTATCCAGTTCACCGCAGGCCCTTGAGCCATGTTCAAACTACAAGCCTCAGACCATGATTCAATCGCAGCTTATAATGTAGTCATAAATCAACATGATTCACTAAACTAGCCCAGCATAGGTTTAAGGACATATTCACGTAATCACATCTACACTAGAGGGTTGCAATTGATCAATTAAAAACAGTGCCCAAATTAAGACTGCACACAACCATAGAAAATAAAATGATAAACAACGGAAGCATGATCAGAGATACCTTTTCTTAGCTATTTTCTAATAGCATTACATTTTATTTTCATTGCTTCTGTTTACATTTCATAAACTTAGTTTTGTGTTCTGCTATCTCTTTTTTTTGCGTATGTTTATTAGTTGTAGAGCTAGGGTTCCTAATGGAGTTGCTACAGAGAATGTAGGGATGGAGGAGAGGGAGGAGGCCCAGGGAAGAGGTGGTGGCGAGTTGGGGCCGTGATGGCTCTGGCGCAGCTGGGAGAGAGGGGCGGCTAGGGCTCCCTGAGGAAGCCGACAACTTAATTGTTGCTTTCTGCTTGATTTTTCCAAATAACTGTTTACAAGATATATCTTTCTATGAAATCCTATTTTAAGAAATAAATATCATATTTGAGGAAAATAGCAAATAAAGATAACTGGGCTATTAGCCCATCTAATCCAGGCGCCTCTAGCCCTGTGCACCCGCCTCCTAGCCACCTGTGCGCCGACGCCTGGTATACTGGACCTTGTAATAATAACAATTGGCAGTAGGGGTTCCCCTCCATCCCAAATTCAAATTATAAGACA
>JADLZK010008976.1:0-81730 GCA_015847255.1 Hyparrhenia diplandra
TCTAGTAATCCAAGCATTTCGTATGCATCTTCAACTTTCCTTACAATATCTTTGCTTGGAGGTTTACGACCACAGGCTTCTAGTTCTTTGAACAGCTAAATCATCAGAACAGGTAGGCAAAGTAATTCATGTAAGACACAAATAAAAATAGTTTATATCAGAAAGTTACAAAATTTAGGTCCAAACCTTCCGCGAGCCTGTCTAGCCTATTGTTTCGTAGTAGATACCCAACATAAAGGCGGCAGAAACGCCAAGGAACCGAATGCAGATCATGGCCTATTTTTCTTCTGCCAGATTCTGTGTGCTTCCTCAGCTCTATTATCCTTCTCAAGTGCACACACGCTAATAGCTCATATGTTCTCATTGTATTTCCTTGCCCTTTGCTCAGCATCCATTTGACCACCTGAGTATGTAGTCACAGACATTTACTTCACAGTGGATAACAAATACAAATGAAAGCAGCTAACATTATAGAATACCTGGACAATTCTATGCCATTGTTCCTCCTTCTCAAGAACTGAAAGCGCTTGCTTTTAGTGAGGCCACAGGAAAATCCTGCTCAAAAGGCAACCCCAAGCATCAAGGGTTCCATAAACAGCTTCTCTTGAATCTTCAAGGCTAAGAAGCTGCAGTTAGAGAATACAGTATTTGGTTAAATTGTTGCACTAGGAAAAAAGCAGCTAAATGACTGCAATTAATTGACAAATTTCAATAATGCACAAGTGGTGTAAAAATTTATCCACACTGAACAAGAATGAAGGTTATAATTTGTGCACTCAGTTGGCCACTGGCCAGCCAGGTCAAGACCAGAAGATTAATGCACTGTTTTGTTTCTTTTTATACATGATAGTCATTCAAAGAACTGGCAGGTGCTCACATAATCTACTTTCTTAGGTCAACAATTCATCAAAATGAATTAGTTGTTATCACTCTTCTACCAAAATCAAGAAAAATCATGTGAAATGTGAACTCACTAGTATCTATTATCATGCAGGTAAAATGTCACTGTCTATAAAATGTCTAGCACAATTTATCTTTGGTAATCAGAACATGGAATTAGATGAATGCCAGAAAATGCTGTCAGTGTTTGTTTCATTGTCACTTACAATTTCGAAAATATCTGTAAACACATTATTAGCATGTGTAATTGTGTATCATCAACATCTGAAACGTACTTCGAATAATTTCCATACAGGTTAACTGAATTATATCAATACTATCTGTACATACAGTGTTGACAAGAAATTTCCTTTTCTCCGCTGAGGACAGATTTTTTTTTTCCAACAGGGCCTTCCTCCAATTTTCTTGTGCTCTTTTAGGTATGCGATCAATTATTATGTCAGTATCCTGTTTATAAGAAAAATAAACTCTGTAATCCCCACACCTTATATAATGCCATGGTTCTGAAGCTAAACAAAGTAACCAAACTAAAGAATTATAAATACTTGTATGGAAGCAACCCAGAAATGTGCAAGAAACTATTCAATGCAATCAGTGAATCCGAAGAATGGCATGTATTTTGAATATTGACTAGGCTATCATGCTGAGCATCTAAAAATAATATAGGATTTCTTAATAGTGATCAACGAGAAAGGAGAAACTGGCAACACAAAGCAGTAACAAAAGATAAACAGAAATGTTTCAGTACAAAGCAAAGAGTGATAGTGTTGTGGGTACCTTCACAGGCGTAGTTGGTTCTAACTCATTCTGCTGATATCTTGAGTCTCTTGTAACTCTTCTGGAAGTAGAGAAATCTCTTGTACCATGCTTGTTACATGGACCAGATATGGGCTAAACAGATGAGCCAGAGGAACACTAGTTTAGGACTAATAGACAGAATTAAGGAAGAGCAACTTCTTTGCTTAAAATGCAGCCGTGTGTACCTCTATATGTGAATCCCAGAACCTGCACAATGTAAGTAAAAAGGAAAAGTCTATTGAACACTATCTTCTTATTAGGAGACTATAAACTATGAAAGAAGCTAATAAAAGGGAGTACAAGAGTTAGGAGCTTGTGCAATTTATAGTTCGAAAATGAAATTGTTGCAATTCCCTACCATTACAAATTCACACGGTTGCCAAGAGGAAAAAAAGGGCTACTTTTTATCTATAGTAACTGGAAATACTTTAGTCTCAGAGTTCAGAAAACATACTATAGTAACTGGAAATACTTTAGTCTCAGAGTTCAGAAAACATAGCTGGGTTTCCTCAAATCCAAGAAAACAAGGAAAGGGGAGCTTTTGAAAGGATAGAATCTAATGGAAGGGACTGGGACATTGGGTAACGGAAGAGAAGGAACTCACCGGTAGAGAGGGGCGGCGGGGTTGCAGGCGGCGTGGCCGGTGGCGGGCAGGCAGTGAATAGCGCGGAGGGAACGCTGGAGATGCCGGAGCATGGTGGCGGCGGGCGGCAGCTGAAACCTCCCTCACGGCTGCCTTCGGTGGTCTCGGACTGGGAGGGAGCGGCGCTGGCGGTCGGCGAAGGCAGAGCTGCGCCGCCACGACGGGACGAGCGGCGGCGTCGCGCTGCGAGACCGAGAGCTCCTTCTCTTGCTGTGCCATTAGTGTTGCATGGCCCATGGGCCGTGTCGCCGATAGATGTCCCAGCCCATATATATAATCAATATCCACCGCAACTCGGCCCAACCTTTGAGCAATTAGTGTTGACCGACCATCGTCTTCCTCCATTCCTCACCCATCAATCATCCACCAAATGATTCTAAAAAAAAAAACCAATCATCCACCAAAGGGCAAGCTACGCGATCCGTCCCCGGTGGTTGCAGTGGCAGCGGCGGTCGCAGTCCAGGCGGTCGTGAGCCGGAGCTCATCGCATTTTGAGAGCTCTCCGAGTTCATCTCTAGCCACTGTTACTTCTCCTCAGGATCAGTCTCTGCGCTACCCCATCGATTGCCGTGACACGGTACGTGTGTGCTTAGCTTCCTTCTTCTTTTGTTCCCCTCCTCCACTAGCCATTGTTACTAGTTCTTAGCTGAATCCTTGCAGGCTGCAGCCATCCTGTCTCGGCTTATTTACTGTTTTAGCGATACATGATTTTTTTTTTTTTTTTTTTTTTGGAAAGATAGCGATCCATGATTGTTATTAAGGCAGCAACAAAGGTACCTACCTTTAAGCCAGGCTTCTGCTTCCGAACGGTTCCAATTCCACTCAAATCAGGCGAGCAAAGTAGACATCTGATACTCCGCCAAAGGTTTTTTTATATGAATAATAAAAAAGATCACATGACTAGTGTACCCACGGTTAGTGTTATAAGCATTCTCAGATTGCTAGTATCATCAGAGGAGGGTAAATTGGAAAGGAGTCCATTAGTTTGTGTTGATTACATCAGAAACTTTGAAAATATGGCAATTTCAAAGTGTGTAAAGAAAACACCTTTTTCCCCACAAAGATTAAAAATATATTGATGCCACGGTTGCTTGTATAGTATGGTTCATGTAAACTCCAATCATTCATTGTATTCCTTTACCCGCCCAAAAAAGGGAATGAAAGCTTCAGTGTCTTCACCCACATTTTTTGTCAATACTAGTGTCTCAGGCTATTTAATCATCAGAGACGGGTAATAATTTCTACAAGAGTCCATTAGTTTCTATTGATTAGATCAGCAACTTCGAAAAATATGGTAATTTCGAAGTGTACAGCCGCAATACCTTTTTTTCCACAAAGTTTAAATATATTGATGCCAGGGTACTTGTATAGTATGGTTCATGTAAAACTCAATCATTCAATGTCTTCCTTTACAAAAAAAAAAATATGAAATGAAATGAAAGCTTTAGTGTCTTCACTAGAGTTTTCGTACACAAATTTACTGACTTGGTTCGTTTACATTGGCAGGTTCAAGAGACTTTTATGCTGTAAAATCCTTACCAGTGTCCTTTAATGGAACTCCTGAAAAGAAGCTTTACCGACTTCATCAAAGGCAGTGAAAGGGCAAAATGGATACCTGTCAACAATCACAGTATGGAAAACTTCACAGAAGATGACATTAAAAGGATAACTAACAATTATAGCACTCCCATTGGCCAAGGTGGCTTTGGACATGTTTACCAAGGTTCTCTTGATGATGGTACTACTGTTGCAGTAAAGAAATACATTTGCCAGAATGTGAAAGATGAATTTGCTAAAGAGATGATTGTCCATTGCCAAATCAACCACAAGAACGTAGTCAGGCTCTTGGGCTATTGTTCTGAGGACGATGCGTTAATGATTGTCACTGAGTATGTTCCTGGGGAAACCTCAAAGATCTCCTTCATGGCAGTAATGCTCCCATTTCTCTGGATGCAAGGTTGTGTATTGCTATAGAATGTGCAGATGCATTAGGATACATGCATTCATCCATGTATCGACCAATGATTCATGGTGATATCAAACCTGATAACATACTACTGGACAATAATTTGGGTGCAAAACTGTCTGACTTTGGATTATCAAGGTTGCTTTCCATGTACCAAACTCAATACACAATCGGAATGTAATAGGAAGCAGAGGTTACGTGGATCCAGAGTATATTGAGACTGGGATCCTTCATCCGAAAGAGTGATGTTTACAGTTTTGGTGTTGTTCTCTTGGAACTAATTACCAGAGCCAAGGCAAGCGAAAATGGTTTTAGTACTGGCCTGAAAAGAAACTTCACTGATGCACTTGGAAAAGGAAATGAAGAGGCACGGGAGATGTTTGATACTGAGATAGCAAACGAGAGAGACATTGAGATCCTTGACGTAATCGAAATCTGGCAGCACAGTGCTTCACAAAGGATATCATGGAACGCCCTGAAATGAAAGAGGTTTTTGGAGTCTGCAGATGCTTAGAAGATCCCTTTGTTGTCAGCAAGCTCAACAAAAAGTAGATCAACACTCATTGTCGGGAACACAGGCCATAACACAAAAGGCCGACAATCATGGTTTAAGCATTCCCAGATCCAGCTCCAACTCAAGTGTAACTTACAAGTTCAGCATCCTAGACATCTTCAGTAAAAAATCACGCAGTCATTCAAAACTGAAAGCTGTCGGTATAAAAATTTTCACCTTAGAAGAAATCAAAAGGATTACCCACAACTATTCAACTGTAATTAGGCAGGATCATACTGGTTCCGTCTACAAGGGACATATCAACGGCCAAGCAGTTGCTGTGAAGAGGTTGGTTTGTGAGGACAGAACATTTTGATATAGATGATTTTGTTGACGACATGTTATGTGCCTTTAAGGTTCGCCATATGAATATCATCAGTCTAGTGGGCTGTTGCTTGGAGACGGAATTTCCTATGTTGATGTGTGAGTTCGCCCCTAATCGGAGTCTGCACGAGCTTCTGCATTCTTATAATGGTAATCAGTCTCTCTCACTTGATTTACGCCTAGATATTGCAATTGGATCCGCACAGGCATTGAGATATTTGCACTCCTTGGAAAAGCACCATGGCAATGTCACATCTTCATGTATACTGCTAGGTCACGATTTTTGTGCCAAAGGTCTCGAGTTTTTTTTTCCAACGCACCTGAAGAGCGGTAGTGGAAATGGAAGTGGACATTCGGAACCAAATGACTTTGCATACACTGACCCAGTTTACTTTGTGACTGATCGCTGACATTAAAGAGTGATGTTTACTCTTTCGAATCGTGCTCCTGGAACTAATCACCAGAAAAGAACCAAGAAATGTGGATGAATACTTTACTAGCCTCCTGGATCGATATATCATAGCTTTCTCGAATGAAAATAGTTCAAAAGTCATGTTTGACAAGGATATTGCAGTCGGAAGGAACATGCTTATACTGGAAGAGATGGGCTTGTTTGACAAGGAGATTGCAGTCGGAAGGAACATGCTTATACTGGAAGAGATGGGCAAGCTGGCAGTGGATTGTCTCAGGGAACAAGATGAGCGACCAGAAATGGTGGAGGTGGTGGAGCGCCTTGAGAAGCTAAGTAGATTAGGAAGATTTATATAATCCAAAAAAAAAAAAGGGAAGATTTATATAATGTAATGAAGCTGATCCAGATGACCCCAACGATGTTCTCAGCTAGATTCGCCACTGCTCTACATCCTCTCAGGGCGATGAGTAGATAACAGGATAGAGCACTGATGATGCAGCATTGAGTAGTGAAAGAAATAATCTGCTGCTGTTTCAAGAACATCCAGATCCAGCTGCTAGTGTGGCCTAATACATTTCTCTCAAGAATGTTCTAGTTAACTAAGGTTCCGATGGGAAGGGATCAGGCTGTACTGGAAGGTGAGGCTGATTTGCTGAAGGCGACACTAAGGTTCTCTTCATCCATATAAGAAGCTCAGCAAGAGGAACGTGACTGGTGTTGCCGTGTGCTGCCCTGAAGTCATGGACGGGTGTTCAACAGTGATATCAAAAAGGGAAAGCCTATATTTCAAGTTCCAAGACCAGGGCGTTTAAGCCATGGACTTCCATATTTTGCCTTTGCATTCAGTTTTCTAGAAGTCAGTGATGTAATCGTTCTATCTTTGATGAGTTGGTTTACATATTTGTCACGGGTCGGCAGAGGCTGAAGCAAGTGGCACTGAAAGATTAAAAAGTTCAAGCCTTCCTTATTGTGTCTGCTCTAAGGAAGCTTCTGATTTACAAGCTAAATCTGCAGAAGGGCAGTTTGGGCTTCCAGGATTTATCAGCTCATCACTGGATTCTATGGCATCCCCTACCAGTGCCAACCATCTCACTGATCACTGCTCTGCATCTGCATGGAAAGTTGCTTAAAATTCCAAAGTGAAACTGACCTTCCAAACTTTTGTTAAGTTCGTCGGCCTGCACTGGGAACCCTCTCCAAGTTCAGGTTCAGTATGCAACAATGCTGTTTGTTTGATCTGGATGTTTTCCCTCACAATGTGCTTTCTTGTTTCACTGCTGTACAGCTTACGGAGTATTTCGCACTGCAATTCTCAAGTGAACATCTGTAAACGAAACGAGATTGCTGAAATTCTGTAATAATATCAAGACTGCCAGTACCCAATGATTCGTCGCCTAGATTTTTTTCTTCTTTTTCTGCCGCGAGTTATTTTGTACAGAGCAAATTTACAAAATCTTTACATGCATTGCTATCGTTGAAAATTTATACAGTTTGTTACAGTACATATGCCATACCTGATGTTGCAGAGTGGTCCGGGCTGAGTTGGGCCCGTAGAAGGACAGTGGGGCTCTAGGCCCATTAATATCGCTGTGCCTGCTCTATTATGATGCAGAGGAAACAGGAGATGTCACTGATTCATGCAGCAAATACTTCTCTATAGTATTATTGTGAGTAGTGAAAGAAAAAGATGACCGACCGTCGTCCATCGTCTTCCTCACCCACCATCTTCATCCACCAAAGGGGCAAGCGTTGACTGAGAGAAGGTCGCAGTCCAGGCGGTCGTGACCTGGAGCTCATCGCATTTTGAGAGCTCTCGGATCTCATCTCTACCCACTGTTATTTTCAAAGTTTTAGGATCAGTCTGTGCTACCCATCGATTGCCGTGACACGGTACGTGTGTGCTTAGCCTCCTCCTCCTCCTTCTTCCCAGGCTGCAGTCATCTGTCTCGGCCGGCTTATCTACTGTTTTAGCGATCCATGATTTTTTTTTTTTTTTTTTTTTTGGAAAGATAGCGATCCATGATTGTTATTAAGGCAGGTAGCTACCTTTAAGCCAAGCTTCTGCTTCTGAACGATTCCATTTCGACTCAAATCAGACGAGCAAAGTAGACATCTGATACTCCACCAAAGGTTTTTTTTAAAAAAAATACTATCACATTACTAGTGTTATAAGCATTCTCAGATTGCTAGTATCATCAGAGAAGGGTAACTTGGAAAGGAGTCCATTAGTTTGTGTTGATTACATCAGAAACTTTGAAAATATGGCAATTTCAAAGTGTGTAAAACGCAATACCTTTTTCCCCCACAAAGATTAAATATATTGATGCCACGGTTGCTTGTATAGTATGGTTCATGTAAATTCCAATCATTCAATGTATTCCTTTACCTGCCAAAAAAAAAAAAGGGAATGAAAGCTTCAGTGTCTTCACCCACAGTTCTTTGTCAGTACAAGTGTCTCAGGCTATTTGTATCATCAGAGACGGGTAATCTCTACAAGAGTCCATTAGTTTCTATTGATTAGATCAGCAACTTTGAAAATATGGCAATTTTCCACAAATTTAAATATATTAATGCCAGGTGCCAGGGTTACTTATACAGTACGGTTCATGAAAAACTCCAATCAGTAAATGTCTTCCTTTACAGAAGAAAAAGATGAGATGGGATGAAATGAAAGCTTTCTAAAAAAAAAAGTGTCTTCACTAGAGTTTCGTACACAAATTTACTGACTTGGTTCGTTTACACTGGCAGGTTCAAGAGACTTTTATGCTATAAAATCCTCACCGGTGTCCTATAATGGAGCTCCCTGAAAAGAAGCTTACCGACTTCATCAAAGGCAGTGAAAAGGCAAAATGGATACCAGTCAACAACCACAATGTCGAAAAACTTCACAGAAGATGACATTAAAAGGATAACTAACAATTATAGCACTCCCATTGGCCAAGGTGGCTTTGGACAAGTTTACCGAGGTTCTCTGGAAGTCGGGATGATGGTACTACTGTTGCAGTAAAGAAATACATCTGCCAGAACGTGAAAGATGGATTTGCTAAAGAGATAATCGTCCATTTTGCCAAATCAACCACCAAAAATGTAGTGAGGCTCTTGGGTTTTGTTCTGAGGATGTGAGTTGTGAAAGGAAGAATGCGCTGCTGTTTCAATAATATCCAGCCGATAGTGTGGTGAGAAACTGGAAGGTGAGGCTGATTTGCTGAAGCCTCTGTGGCACGAACTTTGTGTTCATCCATACAGGAAGCTCAGCAAGCGGACCGCGATTGGTGTTACTGTGCTGAAGGCAAGGACGGGTGATCAACAGTGATATTAAAAGGAAAGCCCGTCTTTCAAATTCCAAGACGTGCTGGTGTGCCGCCGCATCTGATCCACTGGTGTGGCCTTGCGTAGGGAGAGAGATAGGGAGGACCGCGTGCTGCGTTGGGAGGGAGAGGACGGAGAGATAAGGAAACCCAGAGTAGATGCAGACATGGAGGACGAAGAAAGATAATACCTCTATTCTAAATTATAAGACTTTGTGGCTTTTTAGATACGTTTCTTTTACTTTGTATCTAGACACAATGTATAACTAGATGCATAGTAAAGGAAATGCATCTAGAAAACCAGAAAGTCTTATAATTTGGAATGGAGGGAATATGTGGATGTAAAGGCATGGAAGATACGTGGACATGAGACGGCCACATCTTTGTTTTTCTCACGACATATTGACCCCACGTGTAAGTGAATGTTTTCATGCTTTTATGGCTCGATTTAGGGGCTCCTCACGGAGTAATTGTAAAGTAGGGGGTAACAAAAATAGTGAAGATCACCCAAAATAAAAATAGGGGTTCTAATTTGGGGTCTTCCGCTGGAGTTGCTCAACTAGTAGGTAGCACGTAGCTTTCTTGGAACGTTGGGCGTAGCTGTGGAGAAAAGTTGACATAACTCTTCTATTGTGGTCTTCCTCTTCCAGACTTCCTCCTGTGGATGTCGGTGGAACGCTGATGGGAACTGCCATCCCCATACTACTCTTCTTGCTGCTCCTCCTGCATCTGTTTGCTCGCAGCAAAACGCCCGCCTGATCCTCGGACGCCAGGAAGCGTCTGGCAAGAATATGCCTGGGATGCAAGCAAACACAAACAAGCCTAGCTGCAGATAATCATTCGGTCAGTCTTGTGGTTCTAATCTTCTCTATCTCATTTGTTGATTAGCCTGCTGTGGTAGCTTTTAAAC
Source organism: Hyparrhenia diplandra (assembly GCA_015847255.1). Taxonomy (NCBI): domain Eukaryota; kingdom Viridiplantae; phylum Streptophyta; class Magnoliopsida; order Poales; family Poaceae; genus Hyparrhenia; species Hyparrhenia diplandra. The sequence continues at coordinate 9,815 of JADLZK010008976.1, forward strand.
CACTCAGTGAGAGTGCATCTTCCCCACAACTTCTGACCTCCCTACCTTTTTCCCAGGATACAGAGATAGAAATTACAGAGGAGCAATAGTTGGTGCATGTGGGGAAGAGAAGATGGCGTTCATGGTTTGCCTTTCGGAGGCCAGCATGGGGTCGCTGCTCCAGAAACTGGGTGTTCTGCTTGCCAGGGAGTACGCCCTGATCAGAGGCATCAACGGCGATATCCAGGAGATCAACGACGAGCTCTCAAGCATGCAGGCCTTCCTCGTCCTCTTAGACAAGGACTCGGATCGGGATGAGCCCGACATGGGTGTGAAGAATTGGGTGAGGCAGGTCCGCGATGCCATTGCCACCTATGACATCGAGGACACCGTTGACGAGTTCACCCACCGCATCGGGCGCCACCAGCGCTGCCGCGGCGACGGCTTCATCTCATCCGTCGTTATGAGGTTGCAAGAGCTGGCCACATGGTACCCTCGCCGAAGCATCGTCTTGGACATTAAGGAGCTCAACGCCAGGGCGCAACGCATCAGCGAGCGGCGAAGCAGATACAGCGTCGTGCATGGCGGGACGCCGAGGGCGGTTGCGGTGCTCGAAAGTGAGGTGAAGATGGGAGATGAACGGCGAGCGATGGTCACCGTTTCTCACCGAGGCACCGAAACATTCGGCGGCCTTGTTCGGCAGCTCGTCGGCGTGAATGATCCCGTTGGCATGGCAGGCACCATGGAGAAGCTAGGAGGTTGGTTTTCCGACACAGAGAAGAATCAAGGGGTGCTTGCCCTGGTGGGCACCAGCGGCGTCGGGAAGACCACACTAGCCATGGCACTCTTCAGGAACTTCCAGGATGAGTTTGACCGGCGAGCGATGGTCACCGTTTCTCAGAAGTTCAACCTCCAGGGGGTGCTTAGGAGCATCTCCAGGCAAATCATGCTCCTTAGCACCAGCCTTGACATCGACGAAATGAACGAAAACCAACTCAGGGATCTCCTCCGTCATCAACTCCGAGGAAAGAGGTACGCCCCCACATAAATAGCCCATTTTTTTTCTCTACCGTGTGAGCTACGGAAAAATAAGAGTGAAACGCACCATGGTCCTTCAACTTTTTTTTCATATTCTTATATCCGGGTCCATAAACGTAAGTGAACATCTGCGTCTTTTAACTTTTTTTTAATATAGTTTATTCGAAGTGTGAACTCAGATCTATAATTGGATCTAGAGAACTTAGAATGAATCACTTGAATTTGAGAGAGTTTATATGGAATCATATGAGAATGTAGCAAAACAAGCATGGTGCTATTGTGTTGTTCTAGTTCTAGGAGTTCGATAGCCTAAATTTTACTTTTGCTTTCTGCCTACGGTTCATGGCTTTCTTAACTTCTAGACAACCAACGGATAAACAGGCAGTTTGGTTCCAGAGTTAGAACCAGCAAACAGGCCCTTACTCCCTCCATTGGTTCAATTACTTAGTGGCATTGGATTCGTGGTGCAGCTGCGTATCTTGTCCGCCATGGTTTGGTCTCCTTTCCCTGCAGGCTACGCCAAAATCTTTTGGCATACAAACTTTAGTAACTACTCCCTCCTTCTCAAATTGTAAGTCATTCCAAAAATCTTAAAGAGTCAAAAGCAGCTCAAGTTTGATCAAAATTATAGAGACAATCAAAAAAAGATTTATGACATCAAATTGGTATATAATGAAGGAATCTAATGATATTTAGTTCACATCATAAAAGTTTATTAGCTTATCATATAAATTTGGTCAAACTTCAGATGCTTTGACTTTTCAAAATTCTTAGAATGACTTACTTTTGGGATAGAGGGAGTAGTAATAAAACCAAGCAAAGCCCCTTGTTCATAATTTCTTGTCATTTCGAATCTGGAATGGTCCGCAAGTTTAAGGATTTTGAATATTTTCTTTTCTTCAGAAAATATAAAAACCTTTAGGTGCCCAACCTACGCATGAAATTGTTTCATCAAGATATGCAGTTCAATAAAGTTGAACTGACCACAGTACAAAACACGTCAAGAAATGATTATGCAACTACTGGCTACCATAGTGCTCTGCCACCACTTAACTATGCACTTCGTGCACAAATAACGAACCACCATGGTTAATAACTCACCAAGGGTTGATTGGAAAACTGTTGACCAAGGTCATTAACAAGAATCAGACACACGTTAGTTAAATTAATAAGAGTTGTAAGATTAGCTTAGGAGAGAACTTGGAAATATGAAGGAATTTAAAACCAAATTCTTGTAGATAACAACAAGGTATGGATTATGGGGAGTATCTCCAAGAGTACCTAAAGTATTTTTATCCTAAAAATATGGAGTTTTGCAAGTCCCAAAAAAAAATATTAGGAGGAATAAAGAAGATCATCTCCAAGAGCTTCCAATATTCATTTGTGATGTTTTGCATTAGGAAACCTGAATTTGTTTCTATACCCGTTTATGCCCTCTCACTAGATCTTTGATCTTTCTCTAAGACCCGGCCATCGTCTGCACCATGTAGGAGGAGGATAAGCAGAAATAAAATTACACATATCTTTCCGCGCATCAGGGTAGTTTTTTTCAAGTGCCAAAAGATTAGGGGAGGTAGGTTGGGGAGTTGTTGGAGCTATCTTGCCAAAAATCTTGTATTGTGTTAGTCTCGTGGTGTCGCTGACTTACTGGTCACCCCTAGTCGACGTTGGAGGTGAGGCCAAGGATTGTCGCTCTTTTACCAAGTCAACAAGCATGTAACGTAGCTCCAACATGAGCACTTGATCTTGAGTTAGCTCAATCACAACAAGGTGCTCTCAACACCTCCAATCCACTAGAGTTGCTCTTCACCTACCGACGGAGACGAGCACAAGAGCTCCTCACAAATCTTCTTCCAAAGCACCCACACAATCTCCTATTTGTGTGCTCAACAGAGTCCTACAACTCCAAGCTGCCTAGGTGGCGGCAACCACTAAGAGCAACAAGCAAATCCCCATTGTTAATCGATCCCTAGTGCGACTCAATGCGATCTCTAAAAGAGAATGCACTGAACTTACTTCAATCTATCCAAAGATTTAATCACAAGCAAGCAAATGGGAGTGAAGGGTTAGCTTGAGCTCTCTTATGTGTGTGGATATCAGCTATGGGGGACCAGGAGAATCGCCAAGCCGTCCATGTCCTCTATTTATAGTCTATACCAAAAGAGTCATTGTAACTTTTTAGAACAGAAGAACTAGCCATTACAAAGTGCTCTAAGCTCGGTTCTCATCTACCGTGTGTCACTATAGAATTCTCGGTGAGAGTTATAGTATGTAGGGCAGCCTTGACGACCGACCTTCTAAGAGGGTGGGTAAATTAGACAACTTTAAAAACTACATCTAACTAAGGCCTCTAATTTCAACCTAGCCAAAACCTACGAAAAAAAAAAAACTATTTAGATATGCAACTAAGGTTTTGCTAAGTGTGTTGCTATATCTACCTTAAAAAGGTTATGCAACCTAGGTTTCAATCCTATCAACTAACCTATTAACTTAAGCTAGAAAGGTAAATCACAAAACCTAAGTACACAATGTTTCTATATTACCCACTTCCACTACTACAATAAATCTTTTTACAAGACGTTTCCATTTTATTAACCGTGGCGGTTTTAAAAAAACCACCACGGTAAATGCCTCGATTTACGATGGCGGGTTTTTTTAATTAACCGCGTGGCGGTTAAAATAACCGGGTCCGCGGTAAATTAATTAACCGTGGCGGTTATTTTTAAAAACCGCCATGGTTAATTTCGGCCCATATTGAATCAAATGGGTCATCTCGGCCCTAGTTACAACCGGTAATATAAATACCACACTTAGGGTTTCAAAGTGTTTCACTCCCCATCCTCTTCTCATCCCGAAACTCCCCGCCGCTAGCCCCTCCTCTCCTCCGGCCGCCACCTCACAGCCGCTAGCCCCTCCCTCCCTTCCCTTCAGAAGCGGCGGCGGGCTATCCCTCCCTCCCCGGCCATGGCGGGGCGTGGCGAAAGCGGCGGCGGCCGGCCATCCCTTCCCCTCCCCGGGGCGGCCATCCCTCCCTCCCTCCCGGGCCATGGCGGCGAAAGGCTTGGCGGCGGCGGCGGCGGCCATCCCTTCCCTCCCGGTGGTGGCCATGCCTCCTCCCTCCTCGGCCATGGCGGTCGTCGTGGCGAAGCGGCGGGCGGGCGGGCGGGGCGCTTTTACGAAAGCGGCGGCGGCGTTATCCCCCCCTCCCCCGCCATGGCGGGCGGGCGGCGGCGCTTACGAAAGCACGCTGGGCGGTGGCGCCTCGGAAGTAGGCCGGATGCGCAAGCGTGGAGGCCGGATCCGGTGGTGGGGAGGGCGGATCCGCCTCTACGCCACCGGATCCGCTCATGGCGGCAGCCTGGCACCGGCGGCGGCGGTGGTGGGGGCGGCAGCCCGTGATCCGGGCCTATTAGGGTTCAATGCGGGTTTTTCTTTTTTATTTTTTTATTTCATTAACCGCGGGCTGTTATTTGGGGTCCTAAAACCGCCACGGTTAATCGACGCGGATTAACCGTGACCTTTGCTCGGTGGCGGTTTCAAAACCGCCACGGTTAATCCAAAAACAGCAGCCGATTAATGTTTAATGTAGTTGTGTTCTATCAATATTAATATATTAAGATTTGATAAAAGTAAACATGTGTTGTGCCAACATGCATTAGCGATAAATAGATATGTTATGTTTCATCACATTCTTTAATAACTCATATACTAATGATACTAACGAACCGTTTAGAACCATATTCGTAAGCATGACTTATAACTTACCTAGGTTGTTACTTTAGATATATTTTAACAAAAATGTTTGACACGTCCATATTGATAGAACAACCATAACTATACATATAATTTCTTGATATAAAAAATCAATCACCTTAAGAAGTGTAGGAGGGCTATATTTTTCTAGACCTTTCCATATTACTGTAGAGTAAAAAAGTCAATCATTATAAAACTTAAGTGTTAAAATTCTCTTGAGCTTAGCACTGCTACCCCATTCGAGATCTCACTTAAGCTATATTACTTATTTTAAGTGATATGGTGCAGGTTGCAAATGATTGCTTATGCTACGTAGTATTTAAGAACATACTCTACAACCTAAAAGCTCTTATTTTAAAAATGTAAAAATGGAGAGTTAATAAAAAATACAACAAGCATAGGAGTTTCTCCCTAATTTGAGGGCAAAAAATCTATAGCAGTCAATAAGAAAAAATTTGAAAAACCAAAATTTAGATTCATGACTTTATAAGATGGATAAGGAGTAACTAAGCTTTATCCTTATTGTTTTACTGGCGCCAGGTTTTTCCTTTTAATTGATGATGTATGGTCTCCAACGACATGGATTACAATCAAAAAATTTCTGCCTTCCAATGAGAAAGGGAGCAAGATAGTAGTCACCACGCGGTTTGAGGTAGTCGCCAGGACATGCTTCCATGCAGAGGAAACCGATGTTCTGCATAGAGTCGATCATCTTTCACGCACTGAGTCTTTAGATCTGTTTATGGAAAGCTCAGGCCTGGAGCTATCCAAATTTAATGAGGATGAGCTAGTTAGCATCTTGGATGGATGCTCTGGGTTGCCCCTGGCCATAGAGCTTGTGGCTGGGATCTATGCTACCGCTGATCGGGTACCGAGAATATATCCCGATACCCCGATGGAAACAATAAGGATGTCGTATGAGAGACTGTCTACTGATGTCAAGAGTTGCATGCTGTATTTGGGCACATTTCCAAAGTCCTACAAGATTAGCAGGAAGCGTTTGACCAGGAGATGGCTAGCAGAAGGACTGTTGGGTGCACAACCTGGTCTGAGCGCCGAGGAAGTTGCAGAGAGCTGCTTCAGCTACCTCCTCAAAACGAATATTATACGACCTACAGATCACTGCACAGATGGGACGGTGAAGACATGCCAAGTCCATGACATGATCCATGAGTTCATTGTTCGCAAGTCGAGCGAGGAGTCTTTCATCAACGTGGTCGGTGGCCATTGGCTCATGCCAAAGGTGATAAGCAAGGTCCGGAGGCTGTCCGTCCACACCACTGATCATGTACAAGAAGAAATTGAGGACATGAATTTATCCCGTGTCAGGTCTTTGGCCGTGTTTGGTACCTCCAACAAGTTCCCTTTCCATTTCTTCAAGTTTCAGATTGTTCAGGTGCTGGATCTTGAAGGTTGTAGGGGACTGAAGAAGCACCACGTGAAGCGGGTTTCTGAGATGATTCTACTGAAGTACTTGAGCCTCCGGAAGACGGACATTGACAGGCTTCCCTCCAAGATTGGAAGGCTCACCTACCTGGAGACTCTTGACATCAGAGAGACCAATGTCTCGGTGCTGCCAAAATCCATCGCCAGCCTACAACAACTGTGCAACCTGCTTGGCGGCAATAAGAAGACGAGGAAGGCGCTGAAGCTACCAAAGGAGATGGCAACCAGGCCGATGGTCACCTTGCGCATACTGTCAGGAATACAGATTGTTGAAGGACCGCATGCTCTGACAGATCTTCATAACTACACCGCACTAAGGAAGCTTCTGATTTATAACCTAAATCTGCAAAAGGACAGTTTGGCCTTCCAAGATTTGATGTCCTCCATCGAGTACCTTGGCAGCGGTCATCTCCAGTCTCTGGAAATTGACGACGAACCCTCTGAGTTTATCAATTCAATGGACTCTATGGCAACCCCTCCCAAGCATCTCACTGCCCTGCACCTGCATGGGAAGTTGCTTAAAGTTCCAGAGTGGATCACCTACCTGGAAGATCTTGTTAACGATTTCTGTGACAGTTCTCAGGACAGATACTTTTGAGCTCCTTGCGTCAATGAAAAAACTGTTTTGTGTTACCTTCTCATTCAGTGCTGAAAAGCAGGATTCATATATTGAGGACATTATCAAGGAGAATAAACAAAACTCTGGGGGTCGCATCTTGGTTCCAGGCGGAGAATACAATAGTCTCAAGCTTCTTCGCTTCACCTCACCTCTTCTGCCATCGCTGACCTTCTCAGAGGGGGCAATGCCCAAGCTCCAAAGGATTGATCTGCAGTTCACAAGGCTCGAAGGTCTGAGCAATATGGAGAACCTTGCAAGTCTCCTAGAGGTGCATCTGACCATGGATAAACAAGCAGATAAAGCTACCAAGGAGACAGTGAGTGGTCTAGCAACGGCAGCAAGGAGGAGTGGTGCCAAGAAAGTAAAAGTTATCGTCGATGCAAGGTGAAGTGAAACTGAGCCTCCAAACTTTTGTTAAGTTCGTCGGCCTGCACTGGGAACCCTCTCCATGTTCAGGTTCTGTTTGCAATAATGTTGTTTGTTTGATCTGGATTTTTTTCCTCACAATGTGCTTTCTAGTTTCACCTCTGTAATTTTCAATAAAGATGATTCTGAAACTGTGTATTCTCACTGAAATTCTCAAGTGAACATTTGTAAACGAAACGAGATTTCTGAAACTCTGTAATATCATGACTGCCTGTACCCAGTGATTCGCTGCCTAGCTTTTTTTCTTCCTTTTATGCCGTGAGTGATTTTGTACCGTGCAAATTATAAAACTTAAGATTTCACAGACACTGCTGGTGCTTGCTAGTTTAGCCGTTGGTACAGTTACAGACTTACAGTTACAGTAATATGCCAAAGCTGATGTTGCAGGGTGGTCCGGGCTGGATTGGGCCAGTGGAGCGGGAGTGGAGCCCCAGGTCCATTAATATCGTTGTACCCTCTGTTGCAGAGGAAATGAGTGCTGACCACATTTTCACCGACACTAGTGTCTAGTAGGATTTATGCTTCCGTTTTATTACTTTTAGTCTTTTCGACTCACATATATTGTGTTTGACCTCTCGCCTTATTCAACTTTTTTTAATAAATATTACCACTTTTGTCATTACTTATTACATCACTAAAGATATTGTAATGACGTTTTGTTTGTTTTATAATTTACATAAAAAATTTGAATAAGGCGAGCAAATAAAACACGCTTTATATGAGTCAAAAAATTACAAAAGTATCGCGAACGGAGGGAGTAGTAACAAGAGATGGAGTGGTTAGAGGTTTGGCAGCCAGGCGCTGACAAGTAGTCACTCCTAGTGTATGTGGTAGTAGCACATGTGCATGTGATTTCAGTTGGTCAGCGCAGGCTTCAACTCCACTGTCTATGACGCTGCTAGCATCACAATTAATTTTAGCAGATCATATTATTCCCCCGTAATTAGTCCTTGTGTGTTGAACCAACACCTATGCTATATGTTTGGTTGTTTATTTAGAGGCTGTTTGGTTCCCGCCTCCACTCGCCACGCCACGGAGTGGTGGCCGCCACAGTCCCGCGGCTGCTGTTTGTTTTTAGACTAAAGCTGCGGCTGCCACAGATTCACCAGCACAAAAGCTCACCACAGCAGGGCGGCCAATTTTCCGCCGCGCCAGCCGTTTCGGGCCGCCAAGCGGCGGTAACGCATGGCGGGGAAAAGCGGGGCCCTTAGTAATAGCAAAAGAGAAGGAACTCACGGTGGGGTTGGGGGTTTGTGAGGGTAGGCTGTGAATGGCTCGTCGCTGGAGATGCCGTAGCATGGTGGCGGTGGGCAGCAGCAGAAAGCTCCACTCGGTCTCGGATTGGGAGCAGCGCTGGTGATTGGCAGCGGTGTTCTTCTGCCTCAGCAATCCGCTGTGTAGGCAGTGGCAGACCAGGATTTGAACTCTGGGTAGGCCTAACCATTAGTCTACTACGCAATTCGCATACAATTGAAAAAATTTACCAAGCACAACGGTACATTCGTATAAATTATCCAGACATACGATAAACAAATATTATAATGATCTCATAATAATTATAAATTCAACACACAAGGGTTTAATGTTGCATAAATGAAGAACCAAGCACTTACGAGAACACAATGCGCTAATTTACTTGCCCGTAAATGCATCAGAAATGAACCTCAGATACCAACCAGAATAATATAATATTTGTTTGATCATTGGTTATTTACAGGGCCAATAACATTGTACAGCAAATTAAAGGACCACTTATGAACCAAAATAAAGAAACAATAATTGTGAATGAGAAAAGAGGCAGTTAGATCTTACAGCCGGACGGAAACGCTGGGAGGCTGAGAAGGCAGCCGGCGTCTTGGCCCCGGTGCCTCGCCGAGATGTACAGGCCAGGGGAGTTGTCAGTGGTTCCTCTTGGGCTCTTCCGAAGCGAAGCCCAGACCGGTGGCGGGGACAGGGAGATGGCTCCCACTAGGGCGGGGCGCGCGGCGCCGCGCAGCTGATCGAGAAGCGGAACCCCCGAGGGCGTGGCGCGGAGAATAAATAGGCGCGAGGGGGCGGCGGGCGCCTGGCGCCGCCGCTTCCTGCTAGAGCGGGGGACGGCTCGCGTGGCGGCCGGTTCAAGCCCTGGACAAGTCGGGATCGGGGGGCGGCTGGCGGTGCTCTATGGCGCCGTCGGGCGAATGCAACCTGCGAGAGGAAGGCGCCGGCGCCGCCCCGGCCGATGGAAAGTGACCACCGGCCCGGATGCCCGGGTTTATTGGGCCATCAAAATTCATTCATTGGGCGAAATCTATGGTAGTTAGGGCTACCGTGGTGGGGGCTGCCACCCGGCGCCGGGCGATTGACGAAGAGAGACACGCCACACAAACCAAAAAGTCCATGTAGACGTCTGATTTGATGGCCCAATAGGCAGCCATCAAACTCTTCCCAACATGCTATGCTTTGGCTGGCGGTGCTCTATGGCGCCGCCGTATCTGAAAAACTGCAGAGGAAGGCGCCGGCGCCGCCGGGTCGATGGAAAGTGACCACAGCGCCCGGATGCCGGGTTTATTGGGCCATCAAAATTCATTCATTGGGCCGAAATCTATGGTAGTTACGGGCTACCGTGTGGGCCTGCCACTGGCGCTGGCGATTGACGAAGAGAGAGACGCCACACAAACCAAAAGTCCATGTAGACGTCTGATTTGATGGCCCAATAGGCAGCCATCAAACTTTTCTGATCATACCTTGGTGCTCACCCACCCCACCACCATCCGCCAAGAGTTGACCGAGCCAAGGTCGCGAGCCTCGTGAGCTGGAGCTCATCTCATTTCTAGAGATCTCGGATCTCGTCTCTAGCCACTTCGGATCTCGATTGGGGCCATCATGTCTCGGCTTATTTACCTTTACATAGCGATCCATGTTTGTTATACTTATAGGCAGCAACAATTATGTAACACCCCAGACCCGGCGCACGGCTCGGACCCACCCTACCGAGGAGCGGACCCCACCTACGTAGCAACCCGCTTGAGCTTTTGTCCTCGCCGCTCAAAATGGTTAACCGAAGGTTAATACGCGTCTTTGGCCACGGGTTTTTAAGTTGGTTCGCACTCACCCAAACCAGCAGTTTGGTACTAAATTCGCGATGCTACCGTACCCGGAATGCTACGGTACTCGCAGCACCACCCCGCTACAGTTACTCGCTCATTTGGCCCAGCCCATCATTAGGGCCCATTGGGCCGTGGGTTTCACAAATTACAAGGTACCTACCTGTAATGTAAGCTAAGCTTCTGCTTCTGAGCTGTTCAAATCGTGCGAGCAAACTATGCATCTGATACTCCGCAGACGGGGTAATAAAGACCATATTACTAGCTCAACCACATTGTTTGTTCTAAGCATCTCAGACTATTTAGTATCATCGGTGATGGGTAATTTCGACAGGAGTCCATTAATTTGTGTTGTGTTGATTAGATCTGCAACTTTGAATATGTGGCAATTTCAAAGTGTACAAACGAAATACCTTTTTGTTCCCACCAAGATTAAATATATTGATGCAACGGTTATTTGTATAGTATGGTTCATGCAAAACGCCAATCATTCAATGTCTTCCTTTAAAAAAATTGAATGAATGAAATGAAAGCTTCAGTGTCTTCAACGATAGTCTGATCAGACACAAATTTACTCGCTTGTTCATTTACACTAGCTGGTTCAAGAGACTTTTATGCTATAAAATCCTTATATTGGTGTGGTGTCACCTAATGGAACTCCTGAAAACAAGCTTACTGACTTCATCAAAGGCAGTGAAAATGAATGAAAACATAGTCTTATATTGCACGTTGTATTTCCGTTTAATGAATGGAAATGGGGAGTCCCCAAGTTAAAAAAAAATCAAAGGCAGTGAAAAGGAAAAATGGATAGCAGTCAACAATCACAATGTGAAGAACCTCACAGAAGATGACATTAAAAGGATAACTAACAATTATAGCACTCCCATTGGCCATGGTGGCTTTGGACAAGTTTACCGAGGTTCTCTTGATGATGGTACTACAGTTGCAGTAAAGAAATACACCTTCCTGAATCTCAAAGATGGATTTGCAAAAAGAGTTAATCGTTCATTGCCAAATTGTAACACCCACGGTGTTACTACTACTAAAATATGACATGTCATCATGATCATTGCAAAGCATGTATGTTTAGCTCACCATGTGTTGCATTGAACTAAAATGAGTTTATTTTTATGTTTGGTTTCGTCTTGGTCGGAAAGACGCGAGAGGAATCAGATTCGGAAGTTACCCCCCTTTGTAGGAAACCCTAAATTCTAAACCCTAGTTTGTCCCCTTTTTCTTTAATTCAAAATTTATCAAGATTTTGGGTATGGTTATTAAAGCAAAAAAGGTAGATATTTCAAAGTTGAACAAAGTTGGTATTTTGAGTTTTCAAAGTTTAGTTCAAAATTTTAAAGTAATTTTGAATTCTCGACAAAACCCTTTTACCCCCTTTTCTCTATTTCAAAATCTAAGCAAAATTTGACAAAATTTCCAAAAAAACTAGTTTGTAGATCTTGTTGAGATGAACAAAAGTTATGTACAAAGTTTTTCAAGTTTCTACATGATTTTAAAAGTAATTTTGAATTCAAATTTCAAACTTTTTGACCTCATTTCAAAAAGTCTTATTTAGAGGCCGAATTTGAAAATGTTCCAATTATAAAAATTGTAGATCTTGAAATTTTAACCAAACTTTGTTTTTGGAGATTTTTGAGTTCAGTTCAAATTTTGAAAGTAATTTGACAAAATTAGAGTTAGGGTTTGGGAGCTACGATTGCTCGGCCCTATGGCCGGGCCACCGCGGGCGCAAACTCGCGCGCCGCCGTCCACCGGCGTTCTCTCTCGAAGCCGACCACCTGGAGACGTTCGCGACTCCTCCAGCTACCTCCCCATCCCCTTCTTCCCTATAAATAGGCGGCATCGCGCCATTTTTCTCTTTCCAAATCGCCGCCCGGGTTTCGCCTCCATCCGCCCGTGCGATGCGCGCCGTTGCTTCACCTTTTGCCAAACCCGCTCGCCAGCAGCACCGCAACCTCCTTACGCATCTCCGAGCCCGGTGCCAACCCCTCGCCGCTGAACCGCCGGGCGTAGCGCGGCGGGTCTTCCCCTGCCGGTTTGCGTAGCCGCCCGCGCTCGACCTCGCCGTCCGATGACCATGTGGTGAGTCTCTCATGGCTTGCGTTATCGTGTTTTTCCCTCCCTCTCAATGATGTCAGTCGTGATGGGCTCGTCTCTTTTCCGGCCGTGACCCAGCTCGCGGAACGTCGTTGTTGTCGTCGCGTCGCCGCCGCCATCGTCGTCGACACACCTCAAAAGCTTAGTTACGCCGTAACCAAGCCACGTTCTAGCATCGCGGTGAGCTTCTTGCGCCCTCCTTCTCTCCGTTTTCGTTTTTGTCCCCGTCGGCCGAACGCCGCCGCCATGTGGGCACGGTGAGCACCGCGCCGCCGCCGGCGACCACACCTTAGCCGGGCGGGGATCAACGATAATGGGCCGGGCACATATCGCATTCACCGCCAGCGGCCCATCTTATTTAAACCAGGCCGGTCCAATTTGCACGATAACGGGCCATGCACGCTTCTCGGCCGTGCACGGTGTCGGGCCAAGATTCAACCCGAAACCCTTTTTCAATTATGAAATGTTTTATTCAATTTCATTTATTTGAATAGTGTCCGATTTTTTCAAATTTTGTATAAATTCAAATACTAATTCAAAAAATTCTAAAAATTTTTGTGTAGCCTTCCCATGAGTATGTCTACACATGAAAAAAAATATGAAACTTGAATTTTGAATAATTTTGACATGATTTAAAAATGCAAATTTTAATTGAAAAATGCATCTTTCTTGATTTTTAATAATTATTTTATTTATCCAAAAATCATGAAAATTATTTTGACACTGTTTTATGACATGATCTACCTGTACAAAAATTTTGAGCTTGTTTAAAGAAAGTTAAAATATTTATTATTTCATGCCCTATTATTTCATGTGTTAAACAAAATGTTTAATGTTTTATAACCTAGGGTTTTGGGTGAATTTTGGGTTGTTTTGTGAACCCTAAACCATACCTCTATCAGATGGTCCTTGAGAACTCCTTAGACAATGGTGATGATATCTCGTAGAGTAGTTCAACAAGTTGGTTTTGTTGGATTGCAACTTTATCGTGAAGGAAAGTTGTACTCAAGTGTTTATCATTTCATGCACTCTCGCGATATCATGTTTATATGCACGGCATCATGTAAAGCATATGTTATTCTTTTTCGTATAGTGAATGAAGGTGATCGAGAAATTGTTGATCAAGCTTCCGAAGAAGGTTATCTTGTTGACCATTTCGATTATTGTGATCCATCGCCGAGTTGGGTTATTTTCATCCAACCAAGGCAAGCCCCGGTTCATTTAAACTTTCCTTGTGTTTTACAAAGCTTTATATCACCTTTGCTTAATCTATTGCATTAGGTGATAGGAGTTGAGTGACAACCTAATCGATGCATTATCCATCCTTGATTATTTCAATATCTACCTTGATAACCCGTTTTGGTAAAAATGCTTAGAAATGCTTAGCCGTGCTAAATTAGTTAGACTTTGAGTCAAAATGTGACAAGTCTTTTATGATAGCCCGAATGGGCATTTGATGAGAAAAGATGCTATATGATGAAACTATACTTTGGGATATGGTATTGAAGTTGAGACCGGTCGGGTAATTTGCACTAAGAATGGAGTCTCAGTGTAGTATTTTCGGCTTGTCGATTAAGGACCGTTCGTTGTAAGCAATGTAGACTGAGACTATGGAACGCAATCTACGCCTGAGGTCTTTTGACCAATGGCATGTCCAATGCAGGTGTCGCCCCGGTGACGGTCGAAACTAGTTCGACTTCATACTCCGGTAAGCCCGATCTTGGGGGTGTCAAATCGGAAACGCATTAACCGCCAAGACCGGGAGTGGAGAGATGGCGGGAGTAGCGTGTACACTCGTGGGTTAAATTCCTAGATACCTGTGGGTTAGATTCCTAAGGTGTGAGGTGTACTGTACTCTCGGGTGGCGTAGGACGCGGTTCCGTTTTGAGTATCCAAGAAAGGGTTGATGTATGCAAGCTTAAGTGCTACATATGTCGTGTGGAAAGAACTCTCCAGCTGGGTTAACCGATTTCGAAATCGCCGTGCTTCTCGGATATGGAGACTTGGTTTCCCACTTACATCGTAGATTAATTATGAAACTATGAAGAGATGGAATAAGTGATGGAATATCTTCGAAGTGTGTGTGCTCTAGTATAAGATCACCTAGAGTAGGTGAGATACTAAATTGAGATTAAAATATGGAAAGTAAGGATTCACTACTAGTAAGCTTTTCTGCAAAAGAGTCCTTGATTCTTGCTAAAAGCCTTACCTTGAATCCTATTAGATCAGTATTCCTGAGTTTTCTCCTATTTTCTTTAGTCGGGTAAGTCTTGTTGAGTACTCCGTGCTTTCGGGGTTTGTTAACCCATGTTGTAGACTGTGTAGTCATGTTTGCACAGGGACCGTCTTTGCATGACAATCTATCGTGAGGATAGTGACGACGAGTGAAGTGAGACCCGTATCGGGTCCGTTAGTGAGAGTTATGTATTAAACTTTTCGCTACTCCTACTTATATATTGTAAAACTTGTTTTAAATAAATAGTTGTAAAATTATTGTAATATAAGTCTTCCGCTGTTTTACTCGATTATATATGAAAATTATTGTAATACCGCAATGACCTCGAAACGGATCCTCGTTGGAATAGTTAATAGTACCTTTCAGGGTTACGGGTGCACGTATGTGACTATTAAAGGTTGTTGTACCGAAAATTAGTACATGTGGACCACTGTAATTTAGAAGGTTCTCATTACACTGGCATCGAGCCTCCGTTACAGTGTTCTTGTAGCATTATTTTTACAAAACTTCAAAAGGATTTGGGTCAAACTAATTTTAATCTTACTTTGGTCCAAATTGCTTATCCTCTTATCTTATTCTATTGAAAAAACTTTCTTATCTAATTTCAAAGGGATATAAGTGGAGTAGCATTACATATTGCCCTACTTATAAAATCTTTTAATGCAAAAAGTCTTTATTGATTGTTACGTAGGTTCGATTCGTGCATCATGTTTAAATCACTTGTTAATGTTTACCTTCCCTTTAATGTGGTTCGGGTTAAGTAGTATCAACCCAATTCTTGCTAACCTTTAGATCCTCCTATCTGAATCTTGGTAATCTGATCATAACCACTCTACGGGATGGCCCGTACTAAAATGACTCCTAGGAAGAAGACAGGACCAAAAGGCGTCCCTCGTCACCGACTTGCAAAGAAGAAATGATCCTGAAGCAAGTACGGTCAAACTAAAGCTCATGAAGGAAGCGTAGCAAGCACAAGAAAGATCTTCAAGAAGAGATTGAGCGCGACCAAAGAATTGGATCAAGCTACGAGAGATAGATGTCGTGATGCAATTCAAATTGGAAAACCGCAAGTCGAGTTGGAGCGACGTGCTCAAAACTACGAGAAAATGTAGTCGCCTTGATTGAGACGGTCCACGAGAAGACGAGCTTCAAGCATCGGTGTGATCATCTAATTCAAGATAATCGAATTTAGTAGCTTATGCGATTCAAACCGAAGCTCAAGGAGTCAATCAATATACAGATCCAAAGATATGAATGATCTCCTCAACCCAAATCACCAACCCAAGGCAAGTACAAGATGATTTGGGTATAGTAATCCAAGAGGATGTGGAAGAAGAGGAGAATCCGAAGAAGTGGAGCCTCACGTTAGTGACAATGAGTCGAGAATGACCCTTGAGTAGGAACAAGATTTTGTAGAATATGTAACATAGCCTTGTTTAATAGTAAACTACTTAGATGAGCCTTGGGTAGACACGGTGGGAACCTTGTTTTAAGAATAAGTTATGTGTGTTTGTTTCTGTTTGTATTTCTTCTCAAGTTCAATAAATCTGGTTGGGTGATTTATAGTTTTGTGTAGAAAAGCAGATGTCGCACAATAACAATACCAGCTCTTAGAATAGGAATGACATTCCAAACCCTCCGCCAGTTCTAACTAACTTTTGGCCGATGCTATTGGGCGGCTTTGGTTCAAGCCACCATCGAGAACTCTCGTCGATACGAGAAGTGGCTCAGCAGAATCGTAATAATCATCGTGGCAACAAAGATCGACATGATCATCAGGATGAAACCTCCTACCCGGACTTTATCGCCACTAAACCTCCGGTGTTCAACAAGGCCGATGAACCCCTAGAGGCGGATGATTGGCTCTCGCACAATGGACCAGAAATTTGAGTTGATTACCCGCGACTGAATACCAAAAGCCATATTTTGCAGCCCAACAACTCCGCAATGCAAATTTTGGAGCTTGGTGGAAAAACTTTAAAGCCGAGCAGCCAGCAGAGCATCAGATTACTTGGACTGAGTTCAAAAATGCTTTTCGAGCTCATTTTATTCCTAAGGGAATAATGGCTAGAAAGCTAGATGAATTTCTGGCCCTAAGACAAGAAGAAGAGTCAAGTAATGCAATATGTTGGAAAATTTAATCATCTGTCGCAATATCTTTGTTTGCTCATGTAGATACCGATGAAAAGAAGAAAGATTGGTTCATTCGAGGTCTCAACCCTAGACTGCAAGCCATGATGAATGTACGAGACATGGTTACTTATCATGAGGTAGTAAATATGGCTATCTCTTCAGAGGAAAAGTATCGTGTTCTCCAGGAGTATGAGAATAAGGAAAGTCAAGGGAAGAAAAAGTTTGGTGGACCTTCTGGTGGTAAAGCAAAACGCCCAAGGATTTCTTATCATCCTGTAAACCACAACCGACCATTCTTCCCCAGTATCAACAAAGGCAGCAGCCTTATTTCAAACCTGTTGCGACCCCCTATTATCCCCGTCAGCCGAGTGCCCCGAGCATTCGCCCTCCACCACCTCAAAACCCCAATTACACTTGTTTTAATTGTGGGAAGACTGGTCATATGGCTCGGGAATGCCCCAATCCCCGACAGTATAATCCAAACTATTAGGGAGTTTCTGAGAATCCGCAGCAACCCAAGCAGAAAGATCGAGAAGGGGAAAGGGGAGAAGAAAACCGGAAAGGTGTACTACACCAATGTGGAAGAGATACCTGCGGGGGAACCAATCATGATGGGTATGTTCCCCGCCGCTAAACACCCTGCAGTAATATTATTTGATTCCGGTGCATCGCATACATTTATCAGTAAAATATTTGTGGAGAAACATGAGGTAGCTATTGGGGAAATGAAAGACGAATTCATTATACACTCACTCGGGGGACGCATGAGTACTAAAGAAGTGGTATATCAGATCCCCATAGCATTAGGTGGATATGATTTCCCCACCAATATGATAGTTCTAAAGGATCAAGAAATAGATATGATCCTTGGTATGAACTGGCTGTACCGTTATGGTACTATTATAGACACTTTCAATAGAACTATCAAAGTAAAGTTACCTGAGGAAAATTATGAACTCCTCATTCAACTTCCAATTGTAAAGAGGGTAGATGAGAAGGTATGTGCAACCTGTGTTAAAGAGATCAAAGACATCCCAAAGTAGTATGCGAGTTTCGGATGTATTTCCGGATGATTTGCCTGGACTACCACCAGGAGAGAGATGTTGTTCAGTATAGAATTGAAACCGTGAACTGCTCCCATCTCTCGAAGAGCTTACAGAATGGCACCAAAGGAATTGGCCGAAATGAAAACTTCGATTACAAGAGTTATTAGAAAAGGTTTTATTAGACCAAGTTCTTCACCTTGGGGATGTCCGGCTATTTTTGTGAAAAAGAAGGATCGAGACTTTGAGAATGTGTATAGATTATCGTCCACTTAATGAAGTGACGATCAAAAACAAGTACCCTACGCCCGGATTGATTTACTCTTTGATCGGTTAGCCGGAGCTAAAGTCTTTTCAAGATTGATCTGAGATCGGGGTATCATCAAATCAGGATTAAACCCGAAGATATTCGAAGACCGCATTTACCACCGGATCACGGTCTTTACGAATATTTGGTTATGTCTTTTGGTTTAACAAATGCCCCGACTCATTTTTCATGTACTTGATGAATACGGTGTTTATGTCAGAATTGGATAAGTTCGTGGTGGTATTTATTGATGATATCCTTGTCTATTCCAAGAATGAAGAAGAGCATGCGAGCATCTCGAATAGTTTTCAAACGATTGAGACCATCAACTATATGCTAAATTTAGCAAGTGTGCCTTTTGGCTGAAAAGAAGTACAATTCTGGGTCATGTGCTATCATCGAAAGGAGTTGCCGTTGACCCAAGCAAAGTGAACGATATCCTCAACTGGAAACCACCAACGATTCGTTCATGAGGTTCGTAGTTTTCTTAGAATGGCGGGATATTACCGTCGATTCATTCCCGACTTTTCTAGAGTAGCAAAGCCTATCACGGAATTGCTAAAGAATCGGACTAAGTTTGTTTGGTCACCGAGTGTGAGCAGGCTTTTCGAACATTGAAGAAAGCACTAACCACTTGCCCCGTTTTTAGCCCAACCAGACATTGAAAAAGCCATTTGACGTCTATTGTGACGCGATCGGTATTGGTATTGGTTGTGTGTTAATGCAAGAAGGCAAAGTCATTGCCTATGCATCACGCCAACTAAAACGGCATGAAGAGCATTATCCAACCCATGATCTAGAGCTAGCAGCAGTGGTTCATGCTCTAAAAATCTGGCGTCATTATCTACTGGGTAATACTTGTCATGTTTATACAGACCATAAAAGTCTGAAGTATATCTTTACCCAGTCAGATTTGAATATACGCCAGAGAAGATGGTTAGAGTTAATAAAGGACTACGACATAGAAGTGCATTATCATCCTGGAAATGCAAATGTTGTTGCCGATGCACTCAGTCAAAATCCCCAGTGTAATTGTCTCACGGTCAACATAAGGGATAAAACTCTATGTCAGGAACTGGAGAAACTGAATATAGGAATTGTTGAACATGGTATGGTAACCAATGCTACCATAGAATCAACCATCAAGTATCAGATTATTGATGCTCAAAAGATAAGTAAAGGCATAGCACATATCAAAGAAAAAGTTAGAAGTGGAAAACCCACCTGTTTCAGAATTGATGAGGCAGATGTACTATGGTTTAAGGATCGTTTGGTGGTACCAAAGAATCCTGAGTTACGTCAACAAATCCTGGATGAGGCTCATTTGACCAGATATTCTATTCATCCCGGAAGTACCAAGATGTACCAGGATTTGAAACAGAGATTCTGGTGGACAAAAATGAAGATTGAGATTGCCCGATATGTAGCTAAGTGTGACACTTGTCAGCGAGTAAAAGCTGTGCACATGAAAGCTGCAGGGCAATTGCATCCTTTGCCTGTTCCCTCTTGGAAGTGGAAAGAAATCAGTATGGACTTTATTGTCGGTTTACCCCGAACATCAAAAGGGTTCAACTCTATCTGGGTTATAGTTGATCGACTTACTAAGATAGCCCATTTTCTACCAAGTAAATGATCAATATAAAGCAATAGATTATGCCAAGCTATATGTCCATCAAATTTTCAGTCTACATGGAGCACCAAAGCACATTGTAACAGAGATAGAGGTTCTTTGTTTATGTCCAAATTTTGGAAATAAATGCAAAAGTCACTTGGTACCAAATTAAATCATAGTTCGGGTTATCATCCACGCACTTGCCAGACAGACGGAAAGAGTTAATCAGATTTTTAGAAGACATGTTGAGAGCATATGTTCTCAATTATTCAGAAAAATGGGATCACTGTTTACCATTAGCAGAGTTTGCCTACAATAACAGTTATCAGGAAAGTATTCAAATGGCACCGTTTGAAGCTCTGTATGGTCGCAGATGTAGAACCCCATTACATTGGTCAGAACCCGGAGAAAGATGGTTTTACGGAGTAGACCTGGTAATGGAAGCCGAAGAAAAAGTGAGATTTGTGCAAGATAAGTTAAAAGAAGCACAATCTCGACAAAAGAGTTATGCAGATAAAAGGCGTAGATTTTGGAATTTGAAGTAGGGGATTATGTGTACTTGAAAGTGTCGCCCATGAAAGGAGTAAATCGCTTTGGAATTAAAGGAAAACTGGCACCTCGATACATCGGTCCATTTCAAATCTTGGAAAAACGTGGACCAGTTGCCTATCGACTTGGATTGCCAGAAAGATTGTCAGCAGTGCATGATGTCTTCCATGTATCTCAGTTGAAGAAATGCCTACGAGTACCAGATCGTGTGGTTGACTTCGAAGACGTTAAATTAGAACCAGATCTGACCTACTCTGAATATTCTATTCGGATCCTAGATCAAAAAGCTCGAGTCACCCGAAGTAGAACTATCAGATGGTACAAGATCCAATGGAGTCAACACTTTCGGAAGAAGAAGCTACCTGGGAATCGGAAGATTTTCTAACCAAAAATTTTCCTAAATTCTCGCTTTCTTAATCCTTGTAAATGTAAGACCTTTTCTTGTTTTATAAATTAGTTGAGATGTGTTTGCTTGACATATTTCCTTTGCCGTTACTAAACCTTAGGCTTCAAATCTCGGGACGAGATTTCTTTAAGGGGAAGGGTTGTAACACCCCCGGGTGTTACTACTACTAAAATATGACATGTCATCATGATCATTGCAAAGCATGCATGTTTAGCTCACCATGTGTTGCATTGAACTAAAATGAGTTTATTTTATGTTTGGTTTCGGTGCGTCGGTCGAGGAAAGACGCGAGAGGAATCAGATTCCGGAAGTTACCCCCCTTGTCGGAAACCCTAAATTCTAAACCCTAGTTTGTCCCCCTTTTTCTTTAATTCAAAATTTATCAAGATTTTGGGTATGGTTATTAAAGCAAAAAGGTAGATATTTCAAAGTTGAACAAAGTTAGTATTTTGAGTTTTCAAAGTTTAGTTCAAAATTTTAAAGTAATTTTGAATTCGACAAAACCCTTTTTACCCCCTTTTCTCTATTTCAAAATCTAAGCAAAATTTGACAAAATTTCCATAAACTAGTTTGTAGATCTTGTTGAGATGAACAAAAGTTATGTACAAAGTTTTTCAAGTTTCTACATGATTTTAAAAGTAATTTTGAATTCAAATTTCAAACTTTTTGACCTTATTTCAAAAAGTCTTATTTAGAGGCCGAATTTGAAAATGTTCCAATTATGAAAATTATAGATCTTGAAATTTTAAGCAAACTTTGTTTTTAGAGATTTTTTTGAGTTCAGTTCAAATTTTGAAAGTAATTTGACAAAATCAGAGTTAGGGTTTGGGAGCTACATACTCGGCCCTATGGTCGGCCGCCACCGCCGCGCAAGCCAAGCGCCGTAGTCCACCGGCATTCTCTCTCAAAGCCGACCACACGGAGACGTTCGCGACTCCTCAGCTACCTCCCATCCCCTTCTTCCCTATAAATAGGCCGGCATCGCCGCCCATTTTCTCTTTCCAAATCCGCCGCCGCCGGACTCGCCTCCATCCGCCGCCGTCGTGCGCCGTCGTTTGCTTCACCTTTTGCCAAACCCGCTCGCCAGCAGCACCACAACCTCCTTACGCATCTCAGGCAGTCGCAGCCCCTCTCGCCGCCCGGGGCGCCGCGCGTCGCCGTCTTCCCCACTGCCGGTTGCGGCGCCGCGCTTCGACCTCTGCGTCAACGGCCAGCCCGGTGAGTCTCTGGCACGTTGTCGCGTTTTCCCTCCCTCTCAATGATGTAGTCTTGATTGGCTCGTCTCTTTTCCAGCCGTCACCCCAGCTCGCCGGAACGTCGTTGTTGTCGCCGCCCGCCGTCGCTGCCATCGTCGTCGACACACCTCCGGCTTGATTACGCCATAAGCAAGCCTGTTCTATCATCGCGGTGAGCTTCTTGCCGCCCTCCTTCTCTCCATTTTCCTTTTTGTCCACTTGTCGACGCCGGAAACGGCCGCGCCGCCGCCACAGCGGTGAGCACCGCGCGTCGTCGCCCGCGACCACACCTTAGCCGGGCGTGGATCAACGATAACGAGGCCGGGCACGCATCGTTCACCGGGCCGGCCCATCCTTTGTTTAAACCGGGCCGGTCCTATTTGCCTGATAACGGGCCATGCACAGTTCTGGGCCGTGCACGTGTCGGGCCAAGATTCAACCCGAAACCCTTTTCAATTATGAAATGTTTTATTCAATTTCATTTATTTGAATAGTGGCTGATTTTCCAAATTTTGTATAAATTCAAATACTAGTTCAAAAATTCTAAAAATTTTTGTGTAGCCTTCCCATGAGTATGTCTACCCATGAAAAAAATATGAAACTTGAATTTTGAATATTTTGACATGATTTAAAAAATACAAATTTTAATTAAAAAATGTATTTTCTTGATTTTTAATAATTATTTTATTTATCCAAAAATCATGAAAATTATTTTGACACTGTTTTATGACATGATCTACCTGTACAAAAAAATTTGAGCTTGTTTAAAGAAAGTTAAAATATTTATTATTTCATGCCCTATTATTTCATGTGTTAAACAAAAAATGTTTAATGTTTTATAACCTAGGGTTTTGGGTGAATTTTGGGTTGTTTTGTGAACCCTAAACCATACCTCTATCAGATGGTCCTTGAGAACTCTAGGCAAGGCAATGGTGATGATATCTTGTAGAGCAGTTCAATAAGTTGGTTTTGTTGGATTGTAACTTTATCGTGAAGGAAAGTTGTACTCAAGTGTTTATTATTTCATGCACTCTCGCATATCATGTTTATATGCACGGCATCATGTAAAGCATATGTTATTCTTTCGTATAGTGAACGAAGGTGATCGAGAAATTGTTGATCAAGCTTCCGAAGAAGGTTATCTTGTTGACCCGAATTCGATTATTGTGATCCATCGTCGAGTAAAGGGTTATTTCATCAACCAAGGCAAGCCCCGGTTCATTTAAACTTTCCTTATATTTTACAAAGCTTTATATCACCTTTGCTTAATCTATTGCATTAGGTGATAGGAGTTGAGTGACAACCTAATCGATGCATTATCCATCCTTGATTATTTCAATATCTACCTTGAACCCGTTTTTTTTGGTAAAATGCTTAGAAATGCTTAGCCCGTGCTAAATTAGTTAGACTTTGAGTCAAAATGTGACAAGTCTTTTTTATGATAGCCCGAATGAGCATTTGATGAGAAAAGATGCTATATGATGAAACCATCTTTGGGATATGGTATTGAAGTTGAGACCGGTCGGGTAATTTGCACTAAGAATGGAGTCTCGAGTGTAGTATTTCCGGCTTGTCGATTAAGGACCGCTCGTTGTAAGCAATGTGGACGAGACTATGGAACGCAATCTGCCCGAGGTCTTTTGACCAATGGCACGCCGTGCTGGGTGTCGCCCCGGACGGTCGAAACTAGTTCTGACTTCATACTCCGGTAAGCCCGATCTTGGGGGTGTCAAATCGGAAACGCATACAACCGCCGCCTTTGGGAGTGGAGAGATGGCGGAGTAGCGTGTACACTCGTGGGTTAAATTCACGGATGCCCGTGGGTTAGATTCCCAAGGTGTGAGGTGTCTGTACTCTCGGGTGGCGTGGGGACGCGGTTCCGTTTTGAGTATCCAAGAAAGGGTTGATGTATGCAAGCTTAAGTGCTACATATGTCGTGTGGAAAGAACTCTCCAGCTGGGTTAATCGATTTTGAAATCGCCGTGCTTCTCGGATATGGAGACTTGGTTTCCCACTTACATCGTAGATTAATTATGAAACTATGAAGAGATGAAATAAGTGATGGAATATCTTCGAAGTGTGTGCTCTAGTATAAGATCACCTAGAGTAGGTGAGATACTAAATTGAGATTAAAATATAGAAAGTAAGGATTCACTACTAGTAAGCTTTTCTGTAAAAGAGTCCTTGATTCTTGCTAAAAGCCTTACCTTGAATCCTATTAGACCAGTATTCCTGAGTTTTCTCCTATTTTCTTTAGTCGGGTAAGTCTTGTTGAGTACTCCCGTACTCAGGGTTTGTTAACCCATGTTGCAGGACCAGGTAGTCATGTTTGCACAGGACCGTGCTGCATGACAATCCATCAGGAGGATAGTGACGACGAGTGAGAAGTGAGACCCGTGGGCTGGGTCTGTTAGTGAGAGTTATGTATTAAACTTTCGCTACTCCTACTTATATATTGTAAAACTTGTTTTAAATAAATGGTCGTAAAATTATTGTAATATAAGTCTTCCATTTGTTTTACTCTCGATTATATATGAAAATTGTTGTAATATCTGTAATGACCTCGTAACGGATCCTGGTTGGAATAGTTAATAGTACCTTTCAAGGTTACGGGTGCACGTATGTGACTATTAAAGGTCGTTGTACAGAAAATTAGTACATGTGGGCCCCTGTAATTTGGAAGGTTACATTACATGGCCGGCATCGAGCCTCGTTACGGTGTTACTATAGCATTACTTTACAAAACTTCAAAAGGATTTGGGTCAAACTAATTTTAATCTTTTTAAAATTAATAAGTTTGCAACAACTTTAAAATTGCATAGTAAATCAGTAAGAAAAAAAATCATAAAATAAAAAATCAAATCGTATCGAAATACTCATAAAAAGGTCTATTCAATAGAACCAAAATAAAGCATGTTTTAGTACAAAGTTTTACTGTACTTTTTGACTACCATTCTTTAGCCACAACAAACATAGCCAAAAAAAAATAATACATATACCTCAAAGCTCAAAAAAAAATGATAGTCAAACAATAAAGAACAAGACAATTCAACCTTCAAAATATATAGATACCAAAATAATAAATCAGTGGTTAACATATACCACTATAATTTCCAGATTAACACAAAAAAACACTAATATATTGCCTAAAGAACAATTTAGCTACTATTATTCATATTCATCATATATCTCAAAGCTAAAAAAAAAAAAATGATACTCAAACAATAAAAAGAACAAGACAATTCAACCTTCAAAATATATAGATACCAAAATAATAAATCAGTGGTTAACATATACCACTATAATTTCCCGTTAACACAAAAACACTAATATATTGCATAAAGAACAATTTAGCTATTATTATTCGTACTCATATTCCTAACTACAAAGGAAAAAAAAAAAAGGCTAACAATGTGTTTTTTTTTTTTTTAGCATGGCTAACAATGTCCATGCACGGCAAAATTCTTATTTGTTTTCTAGTTGCTATAGAATGTGCAGATGCATTAGGATACATGCATTCATCCATGTACCAACCGCCGATTCACAGTGATATCAAACCCGATAACATACTCTGGACAATAATTTGGGTGCAAAGTTATGCGACTTTGGATTGTCTAGGGTGCTTTCCATGCACCAAACTCAATACACCATGACTGTAACAGGCAGCACAAGGTTACATTTTTTTTCCCAACCGGAAACCCATTTCCATTAAGATAAACGAAATACGAATGATAGCAGTTTAGACCACGTTCAGAGACTAGCAAAGAAGTCGACGACAACAAGTCATCGAACCTTAAAAACCGATAAAACCAACGCTAACAACTTAAACTAAAACGCCAACACGGACTACTCCCTCGTCCCATGGAGTTTGACGTTTTTGACTTTTGAACTTCATGTTTGACTATTCGTCTTATTCAAAATATTTATGCAAATAATAAAATAAATTAATCAATATTTAAGTATGTTTATTGATAAAATAAGTCATAACAAAATAAATTATATTTATGCAAAAAATTTAAATAAGATGAATCATCGAACAATATGGCACTAAATCGGGGTGACAAACTCAATGGGACGGATGGAGTATCAAACGACCAACTGAACCGCTTAACGGTTTATGCCCTACTCCTAGGGACATCCAAAACGTCGACTATCCACGATCTGTCGAAAAGAGCACGACTTCGATCGAACTAGTTTAATTTTGGAAAGCAGTGCAAAAAGGGAGCAACAGTGGCGCGGACCCTCTCACGGGGAGCACCAGAAGACACGGCACGGCGCTGCGGCGGGCGAGAAGCACGCGTAGGCTACGCCCCCACGCACACCGCTGTGCCCTGGTGCCGGCCGAATCCTCCCACGAGGACATAGATATGGCCTCCATCCCGAGAGGGGCGGATGTCAATGGCCAGGGGCAGACCCACGTGGTGGTCGGGGGTGGTCCACCGACCACCCCGTGGCCCGTCATACATAGAGGTTCTAAATCAAAAATGCAAAAAAAAAAAACGATCACGAACAGACTCTCGCACGGTGAAGACTCGCGCGTCCGCGTCCAGTGACTCGGTCGCGACTGCGGCGTGTGCGGCGGCCCATTGGCCGTGGCCCATTAGTCCTGGCGGAAGTTCACGCGATTAGGGGCAGGACGTTAGTTGAAAAGATCGATCGGCGTACCGTCGTCGTCGCAGCATAGGCAGGAAAAGCGATCGCGCGCAGCGATCGCGGTGCCGTGCCGGTCGCCCGCCACCGCCCTGCCCGCCCAGGCTTCCTTCATTGTTCTCGGTTGTGTTATTCTGAGTGAGTTCTCGGTTCTCCCTCCTCCCTTTCTGATTTATAATTTTTTCTGTTCTTCCTTGATCGTAATCGGTAAGTGTTTTTTTCAGTCATCTTGAATAATGAAGAGAAACGGAGACATTCGATCTCTTTTCCAGAAAGCATCAAAGAAGGCGGCTGCTATTGCTTTAAACCCTAACCCACCTCCGGTTGAAAATATTGTGGAAGAGCAAAATCAAGAAGAAGATAGAGTACAAGTTCAAGAAATTACAGATCCTTTGCCCTCACCCCTGCCGCCACCGCCCCCATCAAAGCTACCGGTGTATGACATCAATCGCCTTCCATATGATCCAGGTGAAAGGCCGCCCATTGAAAATTATAATGTTAATGATCAAGATCCAATCCGTAGGGCATATATTACTAAAGGTCCTTGCAAACCTTATGTACATGATTTTCCATACCGACACATTGGTGGTGTACCTCGTCGATTCAAGTATACAATGGTTGTATAATTATGAGTGGCTTGAATATAGTGTCAAGAAGGATTCTGCATTTTGCTTCATATGCTACTTGTTCAAGAAGAAGAAGGGCGGTCAGTCAAATGTTTTTGTGGTTGATGGATGGAGTACTTGGAATACTGGAAACACATCACTTCTCAAACATTGTGGTTCTAAAGCACATAATGCAGCAGAGGAGAGGTACATTGGTTTTATAAATCCCAAGGTAGCAATTGATTATAACATTGACAAGTGGAGTGAGGAGGACCTTCGTCTTTATAAGAAAAGATTGACGTATTCACTTAGATGTATCAAGTTTCTTTTGCATCAAGGCTTGGCATTCTGTGGACATGATGAAAGTGAAGAGTCTAGCAACAGAGGCAACTTCATTGAACTTTTGAAGTTTCTTGCAGGAAATAGTGAAGAAGTGAACAAGTATGTCTTGAACAATGCACCAGGTAACTGCACTTTGACTAGTCCAAAGATACAAAAGCAAATTATTCAATGTTGTGCCGTAGAAACTAGAAGGATGATACTTGAGGAACTTGGTGATGAGCCCTATGCAATTTTAGCTCATGAGTCTAGTGATATATCACATAAAGAACAACTAGCTCTTTGCCTACGTTATGTTGATAAACTTGGAAGGCCATGTGCGCATTTCATTGGAGTTGTTCATGTAGATGATACTACCTCTTTGTCACTTAAGAAAGCAATTGAAGGTTTACTTGTTAGTAATGGATTGAGTATGCAGCAAATTAGAGGCCAAGGTTATGATGGGGCTAGCAATATGAAAGGAGATATTAAAGGGCTTAAAACTTTGATCATGCAAGATTCACCTTCTGCTTATTATATTCATTGCTTTGCACATCAGCTTCAACTAGTTCTTGTCGCTATTGCTAAGGGAAATACTGACTGCAAGACTTTTTTTGATCAAGTATCTATATTGTTGAACGTTGTTGGAGTTTCTTGCAAGCGTCATGATATGCTTCGAAATGCTAGGCTCGAGAATCTCAAGAAAGCACTACAGTGTGGTGAGCTTGAGTCAGGGAGTGGATTACATCAAGAGATGGGTCTGCCTAGGCCTGGTGACACTCGGTGGGGCTCTCATTACAAAACTATATGTAGTATCATCACTATATATTCCTCAATTCATGATGTGCTCATTGAACTTGGTGCTGATAATGCCTATAAGGATGATTGGACAAAGATACATTTTGTCCTTGGAGCATTTGAAAACTTTGAATTTGTTTTCTTTGTGCACTTAATGTTTGTTATTCTTGGATACACAAATGAGTTGTCTGAGTGCTTGCAGAGAAGGGATCAAGATATTCTTAATGCAATTTCACTTGTTAATGTGGCAAAGAGTAGAATGCAAGAGTTGAGGTCTAATGGTTGGGATAATTTTCTTCAGAAGGTCACTTCTTTTTGTACTAAACATGGTGTTGAAGTTCCTGCTATGGATGGTGCTTATGTGCCTTATAAATTTCACTTGTTACTCTCTTGTATGTCAGCTTTCAGTCCTTCCAACTCCTTTTGCCGGGTTTGATTCACGAAAGGTACGTAGATTGGCTGAATTTTATCCAAAGGATTTCTCCAATAATGATTTGTTAAAACTGGAATTGCAACTTGATAATTATATTGATGACATGAGACAAGCTGTTAGCTTCCAAGGTCTAGACAACATTGTTGATCTCTCAAGTAAAACTTGTTGAAACAAAGAGACACAAAGTGTATGATATGGTGTACTTGCTTCTCAAATTGATATTACTTTTACCAGTGGCAAGCTGCGAGTGTTGAAAGGGTGTTTTCTCGCATTGGTTATAGTGAAAACAAAGTCAAGAAATAAGATAGGTGATGATGTTTTGGATGATTGTCTAGTAACATTTATTGAGCGGGATATTTTTCTTTCAAGTTGATGAAGATGATATAATTGAGACATTCATGGCATTGAGAAAGAGGCGGATAAATAAATAATATTGTAAGTCTCTCCTATTGCTATATTTTGAAGTATTTCTATTTGAAGTGAACAATTTATATAAACATGTAATGTCGTTTTACCGAATTATAATATGGTTGTACCGAATTATAAATGATTTTACCGAATTGTACAAAAAAAAATTATGTTGCATGCCCCACGCTAGAATCCTAGGTCCGCCAGCACCACCCACCCACAGCGATCGGGCAACCGAGAGACCGCATCCTGTGGATAGGAGAAGAAGAGAAGTAGAGGGTGGTGAGGAAGGCTCAATAGCAGCGAGGCACAGGCCTGAGGTGGGAGGAGCAGCATGGCTAGGGACCTTGCACTGCCCGTGCAGGCCTTGGGGAAGAAGGGGACAGGATTCTCTGTTCCCGCACACTTGCAGTCTCGCGCAAGCTGGGAGGTAACACTGGAACAGGAAGCGAAGGTGTAGCGGCGTTGAGAGCGGAGGAGGCGAGGATAAGGCGACGACGCGAAGTGAAGGGAAGGAGGCGACAACCACTTGGCACAAGATTGCATCGCCATGTTCGCCCAATCTAAGCCGGTGAGCAAGAAGAAAGAGACTTCTTTGAGGATTTCTAAGGCAGCGTTTGGATGCCAGAATCAGTTCCGATTCTCAGCGGAATCGGTAGAACAACATCCATTTGCGAAACGTTTCTACCCTAAAATGTTTCTCCCGATTCTCGCGTTTTTTCCCGGGACGAGTGAAATGGCTCGGACTACTTTACGTAGATTCTATTTCTAGTCTCTCCCATACACTAGCTTAATCGTATTTTTTTCTTGCTATCCTTTTTAGTGCAACAAATTAAAATGAGTTGTATTTAAATTATTCTTCGTCCAAAATTTTTTAAATTTTTGAAGCATATTATTATTTATATAATTTTTTTTTACGAGAAACATTTTCATTTTGAATCGGAATCGAGCCTAGTACTTGCCAAACGTTCCTATCCTGAGTAACGCAAGCAGAGGACACGCGGCCAGGGCTGATTTGGCGCCACATGCAGCGGATGGTAGGGAGAAAGCCGGCAGCACGCGTCAGTCGCTGAAAGGGACGCGGAGCCGCGAGGGGAGGCGGATCCTTTCCCCGACAACAACGTCGTCTAACTCAAGCAGAGGACACGCGGTGAGGGCTGATTTGGCGCCACATGCAACGGCTGATAGGGAGCCAGCGCGGCTTCGGCAGCATGCGTCAGTCGCTGAAAGGGACGCGGAGCCGCGAGCACCCTGGAAGGCGCCGGATCCTGTCCCGATAAATAAAGACGTACAGTAAATGTGTCACGTTCGTGGTCTGCATCCATCTACCTGCTGGTTAGGACGAAAGTAACGACAGCTGCTGCGATCGCCATTCTTAACGACAAGACTTTTTTCCTTTTTTTTTTTTTTTTTTTGAACCTGACAAGACTTTTTCTCACTGATGTCTGATGGCGTGCCCCACCAACAGTACCTCAGTGGATCCTCAGGTGTCTTTGTGCCATAATGGAAGGCGACGTGCCCCGTCACTGATGCAGGTTCAATCTTCGCGAAGCTTTTGTAAGACTTTCTATGTGCTCCCTCTGTCACCTACTCTCTCTCCGTCCCTAAATACTTTGTCGTTTGCGTTTAGAAGCTAAAACAACTTAAATTAAATCTATATTAAAATGTATTTATAATTATAGTATATAATTTGTACCATTAGAAAGATCTTTGAATCTATTTTTTTTAACAAATTTATTTGAAAATACAAATGTTGAACATTTTCTATAAATTGACTCGAACTTGTGGCACGCACAAAAAAAAACGATAACTAAAAAGGGACAGAGGGAGTATGATTCAAATTTTTCTTATATTAGACCCTCGTTTGGTTCTCAAAATTTTTTTCACCAACTAAACACCCACGACATCGAGAAGCCGCCCGTGACTGGCCGCCCACTCGTTCGCATACGCATCGGCTCCCCTCCGCCGCACGCACGCATCGGAGTATGTGAACAATCTTATGTCCGAGGCCATTTATAGGGTAGCAGTGTAATTTGCCAGCGGCACTAATTTGAGAGCCCAAGAGCTAGATGTATTTTTATATATGGGATGGAGGGAGTATAAGGTTTAGGTCTAACGTGTGCCTTAGGAGTGCGTGGGCTATGTGTGGTGTGTGTTTGGACGTAGGCTCAGATACTACTACCTCCATCCAAAAAGAATGTAATTATGAGATTCATACCGGTCAATTTGACCAAGTTTATAGTAATAAGTATTAAAATTTATATCTCAAATAAGATTTTTTATAAAAATATATTCCGTCATTAATCTATTGATTTGTATTTTATATTATATTATAAATGTTAATACTTTTTTTGTATAATTTTAGTTAAAGTTGAAATAGATTCACTTCTCGAGAAATGAGAATTTACAACTTATGCTACAGATAAAAAACAAGACTTTTAGCCGGATGGCGTGCCCCACCAACAAGACTATAATGTGCCGACGTTCACATCACCAAGATTTGTTTGTTCACTCTAGACGTCTCTAGCTCAGCACAAACAAACAACTTGTCGGCAACAGGTGGCCCATGACCCCCTTCTGTCCAAAAAATACATTAATACATTATAGTAAATAGTATTGATATTTATGTCTCTAAATAAATTTATTATAAAAATATATTCTATAACTAATTTAGTCATACTTATTTTATATCATGAATATTATTATATATTTATATAATTTTAGTTAGAGTTCTACCTCCTCAAAAAACAATAATTACGTTCTTTTTTTTTTTTTGGACGGAGGCCTACATTGCGCTAAACATGTGTACTCCCTCCGTCTCATAAATAAATGCAATTCTTTAACTGCTACGATTCATCTTTGACCAATCATCTTATTTAAATTTTTTATGTAAATAATAAAATAAACAAATTATTATAAAAATATCTCTAACGATAAATAAGTCGTAATAAAACAAATAATATTTATTAAAAGTTTTTAAATAAGACGAACTGTGCGTTTATATGTGGGACGGAGGGAGGATGCTGGCTCGTGCACGAACCAAAAGTTGGCGATCGCAGTCCCATCGCAGTCCCATTCACTCTCGTGAAATCACAGGCTCCCAGCCACGTCACTCTCTCACTGCACCAGATTCTCCCTTTTCTCCCATGCCCCTGCCTTTTCGCTGCCCAAAAATTCGGCAAATGGGACAAACCTCCACCACAAACAAAAACATTTTCATAACTTACATGCAAGCCATCCGTTAGAATGATATTGCATGAAATGTATCCTCAAATTACACCAAGCTCTAGTATTATTATCTAACGAGTGTTGGAATTTTTAGATGGGCTTGGCCCAATAACAAATTCTGAAATTCCTAGAGAGATCTCAAAGGCCCATACTATATTTGGTTTCTTGGCCCTCAAGTTGTAGAGTCCTGAACCCGACTTCTGAGTAGAGAGTCCTAAACCGATCGTGATCGCGACCA
Source organism: Hyparrhenia diplandra (assembly GCA_015847255.1). NCBI lineage: Eukaryota > Viridiplantae > Streptophyta > Magnoliopsida > Poales > Poaceae > Hyparrhenia > Hyparrhenia diplandra. The sequence continues at coordinate 42,473 of JADLZK010008976.1, forward strand.
CGATGTTCGGGATATATAAGCGGCCTACCGGCCACGCCAAAGATCATAGATTAGATATCTCATATTGGTTTAGAGAGGTGTCTCTTGAATAGACAACCTCTCTACTCTAGAGATTTGAGATAGAGTTTTTACCTCTTCTTGTTGTTGCGCCGCCGTAGCTACTCCAGCCCGATTGCTTGCGTGCACTAGCAACCGGGCGAGCAGGTCTCCGAAACCCTCGTCTTTGCGATCCTGCAGCGGGAGAAGGCGAATAAGGTTTTGGGAAGCGCTCTTGGCCTTGCTGCTCCCGATCTTCGCCACGGCTCGTCTACAGGGAAGGACACGCGGAGGACCGTCCCGCCCGTCTTCATCGACGGCTTCTTCGACTTCTTCCCGTCGGAAATGCCGATCGACGGCAACGAATAAAGCAACCTGGAGGATCTCAGTGTCGTTTTCGGGAACCTCTTCATTACGTTGTCCTCAACGTCAGCCAGGTATTCTCGAGATCCAATCTATCTGGTGTGCTAGTTGGATTTACACCTGTTGCTATGATCATGCTACGTGATATCATGATCTGTCCTGCTAGTATATGCGATATACTGATCTGTCATGCTAGTATGCTTGACATGCTTTATCTAGTAGGTCTATTTGTCATGATTTATATTTTAGAATTAATCTGGAAATTGCCTAATATCCCAACAATCCAAAAACCTTATCATAGGCTTTTTCTTGATTTAACTATGGCTGTTTTCACTGACGTGCTGAGACTAGAAAAGTTTTCTAGTGCACATATAAAGAGGTGGCGAGTTAAGGCCATGCTCTGGCTAGAAGCTAAGATGTTACAGGTTCTTGTTGGATCGCCTCGGGAAATATCTCTAGAGATAAGAGAAGATTCCAGGGAGACAACACTATCCTTAGAAGAACAATCCTAAATAGTCTTGCTAGTCATCTAGAAGATGCAAACTTGCACTTCCAAGATGAGAGGGCATTGTGGGATCAACTGAATGCAATCATTGGTACATCTGAGTTGTACATTATGGAAAGCTTTCATGACTACAAGATGGTTGCTAACCGATCTATAGTCAAGCAAGCGCATGAAGTTGAACACATGGCAAGAGAACTTGAACTCCTTAAGTATGTCATACCCAGATGAATTTATAGCCGGATGCATTATTGCTAGGGTGCCTTATTCATGGAAGAGCTTTGGCACAATTCTAAAACACAAGAGACGTAAAATATCGGGTTGTAAACCTGATAGCATCTCTTGATGTTGAGGAAAAGATTCGGGTAAAGAATACTATTGAGAAGGGGAACAAGAGCCATTCTAGCACTAATATTGTGCAAGAAAACCCACATGGCAAGAACAAAGGGAATAAATCTTCCAATGCCAAGTTAGAAACTACCTTTGAGAAGAAGAAAAATAATGATGAGGTGCCTTGCTTCACTTATGGACAGCTTGGTCACTTTTTCAGCGAGAATAATAAGAATGTCAACCTCGTGACTATTAGCAATGCTGATGAAGAGTACAGTCATGTTCCTACTGTACTATCAGTATTTCAATCACCAAGTTGGTGGGTTGATACAGGTGCTAATATTCATGTGTGTGCTGACATCTCTTTGTTTTCTTCTTATAAAGAGCTACAAGGTTCTTCTGTTCTAATGGGGAATGGGTCACATGCTTCTGTTCAAGGTGTTGGCACGGTAGATCTGAAGTTTACTTCGGGTAAAATCGTGCAACTGAAAAACGTACAACATGTCCCTACTATTCGCAAGAACCTTGTTAGTGTTTCCCTTCTTTTAAGAGATGGGTTTAAGGTAGTGATAGAGTCCAATAAAGTAGTTATGTCTAAGCATGGACAATTTATTGGTAAGGGTTACGACTGTGGTGGCTTGTTCCGCCTAAGTTTGGCAGATTTATGCAATAAGTCAGTGAATCATATTTGTGGCACAATAAATGATAGTTCAAGTGTTTGGCATTCTCGTTTATGTCATGTGAACTTTGGTTTGATGTCACATTTATCTAGCTTGAAGTTAATTCCAGATTTCACTATTGCCAAAGGTTCTAAGTGCCATAGTTGTGTGCAATCTAAGCAACCTCGAAAGCCTCACAAGGCAGCGGAGGAGAGACACTTGGCACCTCTAGAGCTCATACATTCTGATTTATGCGAGATGAATGGTGTGTTGACTAAAGGTGGAAAGAGATATTTCATGACATTGATTGATGATGCTTCTAGATATTGCTATATTTACTTGCTGAAAACTAAAGATGAGGCATTAGACTACTTTAAAATCTTTAAGGCTGAAGTTGAAAATCAATTAGAGAGAAAGATTAAACGTCTAAGGTCAGATCGTGGTGGTGAATATTTTCCTATAATATTTGATGAGTTTTGTGCGGAACATGGTATTATTCACGAGAGGACGCCTCCCTATTCGCCCCGAATCCAACGGAATTCTTTGAGAGGAAAAACCGCACGCCGACCGACTTGGTTAACGCCATGTTAGACACTCTTTGGTTTATCTAAGGCATGGTGGGGGAAGCTATATTGACTGCGAGTCATGTCTCGAATAGAGTTCCAAACAGAAATAAAGAGACAACGCCATATGAGATATGGGTTGGTAGAAAACCATCACTTTCATACTTGCGCACGTGGGGATGCTTGGCGAAAGTCAATATTCCAATTAATAAGAAGCGTAAGCTTGGACCAAAGACGGTAGATTGTATCTTTCTTGGATATGCTCACAACAAGCATTGCCTATCGATTTTTAGTAGTAAGATCGAAGTTTCGATATGCTTGTAGATACTATCTTTGAATCTTGTGATGCTACATTTTTTGAGAATATATTTCCTTTGAAATATATGCGTAGCAATGTTAGATTCTCTCTTGAATTAGCTCTCGATGATACTATATCTATCGAATAATTGTTGAGGCATTTGAACAACCACTTGAGAAGGATGACAATGAAGTTCTGTGAGGAACAAGAGACAAAGGATTGAAAAATCTTTTTGGTGATGATTTCATTGTGTACCTTGTGGATGATACTCCCACCTCTATATTAGAGGCATATGCATCTCCAGATGTAGATGATTGGAAAGAAGCTGTTCGTAGTGAGATGGACTCGATTCTTTCTAATGGAACTTGGGAGCTATCGATCTACCATTCGGTTGTAAATCAATTGGATGTAAGTGGGTGTTCAAGAAGAAGCTTAGACCTGATGGTACTATTGACAAGTATAAGGCTCGGCTTGTGGCAAAGGGTTATACTCAAAAGGAGGGCGAGGATTTCTTTGATACTTACTCACCTGTTGCTAGAATGACCACTATTCGAACACTACTATCCTTGGCTACCTCATATGGTGCGATCATTCATCAAATGGATGTAAAGACAGACTTTTACGTATGGAGAGTTGGATGAGGAGATTTACATGGATCGGCTGATGGATTTGTAGTAAAAGGTGAAGAGCAAAAGGTGTGCAAGCTATTGAAATCTTTGTATGGCTTGAAACAAGCACCTAAACAATGGCATGAGAAGTTTGACACTACGTTAACTAGTGCCGGTTATGTTGTCAATGAAGCTGATAGGTGTGTGTATTATCGACATGGTGGGGGCGAATCTGTTATATTATGTTTATATGTTGATGATATTCTAATCTTTGGTTCCAACATTGATGTGATCAATGAAGTCAAGTCTTTCTTGTCTAAGAGTTTTGACATGAAAGATCTAGGAGAGGCTGATGTAATTCTAAACATCAAGCTAATTAAGGAAGAGAGTGGGATTACATTGTCGCAATCTCACTATGTTGAGAAGGTCCTGAACCGTTTTGGTTTTATGAATAGAAAGCCTTCTCCAACACCTTATGATCCTAGTGTGACATTGCGGAAAAATAAGAAGAGTACTAAAGATCAGTTGAAGTATTCTCAGATTGTTGGTTCACTCATGTATTTGGCTAGCGCAACTAGACCAGATATCTCTTTTGCTGTGAGCAAGTTGAGTAGGTACATGTCCAACCCGGGTGATGATCATTGGCATGTACTAGAGAGGGTCTTGTGCTATCTTAGAGGTACAATGAGTTATGGCATACACTATTCCGGGTACCCAGCTGTGCTAGAGGGATATAGTGATGCGAACTGGATTTCTGATATTGATCAAATCTACGCTACTAGTGGGTATGTATTTACTCTTGGAGGTGGCGCAGTGTCATGGAGGTCTTGTAAAGCGAGACTATTTTGACTAAGTCAACCATGGAAGCAGAACTTTTTGCTTTAGAAACAAACATCTGCGAGGCGAGTGGCTGCGTGAGCTCTTGTCGACTTGCACGTGGTTGAAAAACCGGTACCGCTATCCTTATGAACTGTGATAATCAAACGGTGATCACTAAAGTGAATAGTGCTAAGGATAATGCGAAGTCAACAAGACACGTTAAAAAGACGTTTGAAGACCTGTCGGGAAGTTGAGAAACTCCGGAGTAATAAGCGTGGCTTATGTCCAAACAGATAAAAACCCTGGCGAGATCCCTTTACTAAAGGGCTATCACGTAATGTGATAGAAATTGCATCGAGGGAGATGGGTATGAGACCCATATGAGTTTACTGATAGTAGTAACCCAACCTTTTTGATCGGAGATCCCGTGACTAAGGATCCGGGAAAACAAGCTATTGGTAAACCGAGGAGAGTATATTTATAACCCTCTCTAAGTGAAGATGCAATAACTCTCAAATGCGTTGAGGCACTGTATGGCAGGTTGGCTAATGCCTTAATATGTTCTATTGGCTTTAACAAGCAAAGATGCGATCCTACAGAGCATTCTTGAAAGAACATACCTATATGAGTTTGACTGTTAAACGTCGCGAGTCTATGAGACTTGGGTGATCTCTAGTAAGCTCATGAAGAGACCCGGGGAGTATGACGTATATGCTCCACCCACGGGGTAAGGCTCTTGGCGGCCAGTACTAGTGTGGCTTTAAGTAAAGCTTGTTCGCACAAAACTTGCAATTCAAGGCGTAGTCCATTGTTCAAGTTGTGAATAAGTGTATTTTAAAGACTTAGGCAAACTTGTTCAAAACTTGCAATTCAAGGCGTAGTCCATTGTTCAAGTTATGAATAAATGTAGCTTAAGGACCTAGGCGAAGTTCAACTTCACAGTCTCTGCCGAAATCTTTGGTATATTAAACAGCAGCAAGAATTGGCAAAACTCTAAATGGGTATTTGAGATCTGGTGGGGGATTGTTGGAATTTTAGATGGGCTTGGCCCAATAACAAATTCTGAAATTCCTAGAGAGATCTCAAAGGCCCATACTATATTTGGTTTCTTGGCCCTCAAGTTGTAGAGTCTGAGGCGACTCACGAGTAGAGAGTCCTAAACCGATCGTGATCGCGACACGATGTTCGGGATATATAAGCGACCTACAGAGCCCACGCCAAAGATCATAGATTAGATATCTCATATTGGTTTAGAGAGGTGTCTCTTGAATAGACAACCTCTCTACTCTAGAGATTTGAGATAGAGTTTTTACCTCTTCTTGTTGTTTGCGCCGTAGCTACTCGGCCCAGATTGCTTTGCGTGCACTAGCAACCGAGGCGGCAGTCTCGAAACCCTCGTCTTTGCGATCTGCAGCGGGAGAAGGCGAATAAGGTTTTTTGGGAAGCGCTCTTGGCGCGGCTTCCCCGATCTTCGCCACGGCTGCGTCACCGGGAAGGACACGCGGAGGACCGTCCCCAGCGCCCGTCTTCATCGGCGGCTTGCCGACTTTTCAAGCGGCGGCCGCCGTCGGCAACGGCCGGCGGCAACTTTGGAGGATCTCGGTGTCGTTTTTCGGGAACCTCTTCATTACGTTGTCCTCAACGTCGGCCCGGTATTCTCGAGATCCAATCTATACGGTGTGCTAGTTGGATTTACACTTTGCTATGATCATGCTACGTGATATCATGATACGTCACGCTAGTATATGCGATATCTTGACTGTCATGCTAGTATGCTTGACATGCTTTATCTAGTAGGTCTATTTGTCATGATTTATATTTTAGAATTAATCTGGAAATTGCCTAATATCCCAACAACGAGGATCTAGGCATCTAGAAGCTATTATAAAAAATCGCAGAGATATAGCATGTTGTCGACCACTAGGCGGTGACAGGGACCCAGATCGGCCTCGGAAGGCCAATAGGTCCCCCTCGTGTCGGCACCTTTTTTTTCCTGAAAAAAGTCGGACCTTACCTAATACTTTTCATTTTTTCATTAAGAAAATATACAACCCTGCGAGCCTAGGATACAACAACGGCAAAGAAAAGGAGGAGATCACGCGGGGTGTGAAGGAGAGAGGGAGGGAGCCGGGGGAAACCGATCTACAAAACAAAAAAAGAAGACAAAATTACAAGGCAACAATGCCCAAAGCAAAACACTAGGATATATACAACTAAAGGTCATTCTTGTAGATTCGCCCGGGCACTAAAACCGTGACCGAACCGAAAAACCGAGAACCGAACGAAAAAAACCGAAACCGAAAAGTTCGGTTCCTATTCGATTCGAGGATCCGGGAACCGAAATTACCGAGGTACTTTCGGTTCTCGTACCTCGGTAAACCAAAAAGCGAAAAGAACCGATTTCGGGTGGAAGCAGCCCAACAACGTCGATTGAGAGCCCACCATCGAAGGCAACCCTAGGTGAGTCCCCAGTCCACTATCCGGTATCCACTCGCTCCCCTGCGAAGCGCCGCCCCGGCGCTCCCTCACGCTTTAAACGCCCGCCCCGAAGCCGTAGCCTTGTACCGCCGGCGCCGCCCTGGCGCTGCTCGGTTTTCGCCGCCGCCGTAGCCATCCTCAGCGACCCGGCCGCAGCGACGCATCTCGCGGTCCCTGGCGGTCCGGTCCTTTCGCCGCCCGCCCCATCGTCGCTTTGTCGCCTCGTCGGTTCGTCCACACCGCGGCGCCATACCGACCGCGCCGGTCCCGGTGAGCGAGGAGGCGAGATCGGCCAATCGGCAAGGCGGCAACCCGATTCTTCACGCAACAACAATGTAAGTCACGAGAAGGCGATTTGTGTATGATTTGGCACTATTTGTCTATGGAGTCATATTAAATTTCTGTCAAAATTGGTTGTTGAACTAGATATTACATGCCGATGTACCTGTTCGGTATTTTCGGTATTTACCAAACCGAACCGAAAGAACCGAAAACCGAATTGGCTCGATGCAGAAGATTTTTGGGAACCGTCGGTACCGACTTGGTCGGAACCGAATTATTGCCCGATCAATTACCGAACCAATCGGTTCGGTAATGCAACGCCAAAGTGACTAGAGATGTTCTAGCCACGTTGACGTAATTGCCTTTTTGGTGCTTTGGCCTTAATACAAATCAAGGCCAACTCTTCTATGAACCATGACTTCCGGCGATCCAGCTGCGGCTCCCATGGTCGAAGATGATGTTATTTCTAAGTTTCCGATGATCCAAAGAGGCTGTTATCAAAATTTCTCTCGAAGATTGGATGCCCAAAAAAACTCTTCTTGCCTCAATCATCATGTCCAAAGGATCTAGCGAGTCATCCTAGAAGATATGAAGGATATTCCAACAATCTTATTTGAAAAGAGCATCCAAAAAATAAATGAAACATGGTTTCTTCAAGACCAAAGCATTGCAAAGCACACAACTATAATCATCCAGGCTTTTGTTTTTCCTTCTTAGAATATTTCTAGTATTCAAACGATCTCTTAGGAGGAGCCAAAAGAAAAACTTGTGTTTGCAAAGAGGTTGCTTGAAGGCACTGGTTCTCTTAATTTCTTATAGGCCTTCTTTGAAAAGAAAGAGCCCCTCCCACCCCCACATAATTCCACTTGTCATTATTTTCGGCATTCATGTCGGTGTCTTGGATTAGGGTCACAACTTCGAGAGTTGTGAGAATGCTTGGGCTGACAAGGGAAGATGGAAAAACTCTGTCTATATCATGGTCTCGAAAGTGAGAAGATAGAGCACTTTGGCTTCTTTTACAAAGGAGAAGAGCTGTGGGAATCTAATCTTTAGAGAATTACCGGACCAATCTTCAAGCCGAGGAAGGATATGGAGTTGCCTTTATTGGGGTAGCGCATTACATCGATACTCTTGAATTTATCAAATAATTTAAGTACATCTTTCCACCAAAAGAGCCGAGTGGGGCTTCTAGCATGTGGTGGAGTTTTGGGGTTGCTATAAAGCTTATTCCAAGTGAGCTCAACCCATGGCAAGCTGACATTGTTGTAGAACTTGTCAAGATATTTGAGCAAAAGAGCATTGTTCTGTGTTTTTAGGTCAATAATGCCAAGGCCTCCTTCAATTTTTGGTCTGCAAGCATCTTCCCATGCCACTAGACAATCACTTTTTCTATTTATTTCTCCAACACTCCAAAGGCAGTTTTTTCTATAGCTGCCAATTTGCTTTTATAATCTGTGGGGGTAGCTGAAGAGTGCACATGTAGAAAGTTGGAAGTGTTGTCATCATAGAGTTAACCAATGTCAATCTCCCGTAGTATGATAGGAATTTACTTGTCAAAGAAAGTCTATTTTCTATTTTGGTCAGCATAGGTGCATATTCTTGTATGCTGGGTTTTGTAGTACCTAGGGGGAGGCCTAGGTAAGTGAATGGCATGGACCCAATAGCACAAACAAAGGTTCTAGCAAGATGAAGGGTTTTTTCTTTCGACACGTTAATTGGTACCAAGGAAGATTTATTGAAATATGCACCTCGTTTGGAGAGGCCTATGTGGCATGGACATGGCGGCCGCCGCCGCTGTCGGGCGCCAATAGCAGAATTTGTTAGTAGCTAGGCGGGCGGCGACAGTCCTTGTCGGCTTTTAGCTCGACGGCAGCTGTCGGCTCTTCTTCAGGTGGACAAGCCTATCGGCTCTCTCCAAATGGTGACCGATTACACTATTTCATGTTGTAAACTAATTGTCCCTTCTTTTCTAGACACAACCATCACCCGATGTGCTCCTCTTTTCCGAACACGACCCACGCTGAGACGTAAAACTAACTTTAGCACTTTTGGAGCACCACTAAAAAACATTTGCTCTCCTTTTTTGGAACATATAAACATACATCACCAGCCATAACTTAAGAAGCCTTACACATTCTAATATTAACCCAAATAAGTGGTAATGAACCAAACCTTCAATACTAAATGGCATGTGTGGAACTCTAGGTAGCTAAGGTAAGTAGTCCCACAACTAATCCTAACATACCTTAGGGAAAGTAAACAAAGCCACGACTTGTAATGGCATTTGTGGAACTCAGGCTTCTAATGTTTAGAGGTCCACCACACTAGTCCTAACATACCTTAGGGAACTTAACTTGCTAGGTCTATTACATTGTTCTCTTGGGGTGCGGCGTGGTTGTTTCCCCTTTCGTCATGCCACGGAGATGGTTCATTTGCATCCTTCTTGTTCTTGAGAGCTGCCTCTCCGCGAATTTAAGCTCTTGCTCCCGGCGACGCTTTGATGGTCGCTTCATGCGCACTTAATCGCTTCTCTCCTCCTAGCAAGCTCATCCTCCTTACCCTTTAGGCAGATTTGGTCCACCCTCACGCTTCTCTTGCTCCGCCCTCATTTGTCGTTCCACCGGGCGAGCTTGAGTCATCTTCACGAATCTACAACTAACCGTAATCCTAACTAAATCGAACCCTAATACCTAAGAATAAATAACTAACGATAACTAAAAATAACCCTAAAATATAACTAAAAATAACTAATCTATAGCTAACCCTAACCCTAAAACTAAAAACTACAACTAAAAAAATACTAACCCCAAAAAATATTACAACTAAAAAACTAAACCTAAAATAAACACTAAATGTAACTAAACTAAACAAACAAACAAATTACGGGCGGCGAAATAAGAGGCGCCGGTGATGGGGCGATGGTATGACGGCCACTGCATTTGGATCCTGCTTGGCCCAGTGAAGGGCGGTGTGGCGAGGAGGCAAAGTGGCCAAAAGGCGACCACTGGGCGGCGGTGCGGTGCGAGAGACAACGATACCCTATTAATGATTATGGATCTCCAAAAAAATCATCCGGCTACAAATTTGACAAGTCTCCATAAAAATATGTTAGCAAATGTGTAGCAATTCATTGTTTCTTAATTTACAAATGGAACCCAATTCTCTATTTGAGTTAATAAACCTATTATGGCTTATTTTTCCATAATGTTAGAGCCTATAAGTTTGATGCATTAATTGTATAATTCCTTGTTTTCTACACGTGAGATGAACAAATATAAGTGTCTTTGGTTGATCTTGCGCATTTGTGTTCATATGATGTCAAATTCTTGAATTAGCGGTGGAGAAGTTGTAAAAGTCACAGTTTCAAGGTTTGAGGATTATAGTGGTATCTTTGAGCTAAGGGGGCACTAGGTTAACTTAGATAGCAAGTGACCGCTAAAGTGACGAGGTGGGGACGTGGTAGTTATGGGTGGTGTAGGGTGGCCAATGGTCACTACCAATGTTGTAACTATAAAGGAAAGCAAAACCAATAGGTTAGCACAATAGAGAGCGACAACAAACCCAATAATGGATATACCTAAACCTAAAGAAGGATGGGAAATGAAGAAGCAACAAACTTTGATGTAAAGATGAAGGCATTGTGTCCACAAACCATAGGACACTTCATCCATGATTGAAGATAAAAACAAAAAAAAAAAAAACTTTTACAATAACCACTCCCTTAGTTACTCTCTAGTTTTTGGTTTCTAATAGAGTTCAGGTTCCTCTAGGGATTAGTTTTCCTTGTGGCATCGACGAGGTGATGGAAACCATGGTGTATTAGAATGAGGTCTCTCGACCTCTTCTTACTCATTCAACATTTATCCAACACCGATGAAGGGCTTGTGAGGTCTATTACGCTAGATTTGTTGGTTTAATATGGATCTTCACATTTGTTCTGTCGATCATGGGAAAATAGCTTTGATGCATGCACCGAGTTCAACTTTGTCGTTTAGGGCTTTTTTTTTGCACCATGACCCAATTTCTCTAACTCTGTCTTCATGGTTAAGAATTGTAAGCCTTCTTCGGGTGTTCTCCCAACAAATGCTCTTTCACCGATTACTATATCCCTAGCTAGCATTCGAAAGTGGTTATTGTGGTTTTTGAGGTCTTATCTAATGAGGGCATTTTGTAGGTGTATCTTTTCCTTTCTGCCTTCTTAGTGCAATCTTCAAGCACCAACAAGTGGCTTAACAATCGAAGGAAGAAGATGACTTAGATGTCTTTTGTGTCTAAGTAGTCCTCCTTTTGTGTGTGCTAGCTATTATTTCTCTTGGTAAATATCACACATGAGTCACTCTTAGTATCTTTCTAAGAAATGGTGGCTTGGACGTCAAAGATGGTTTCCATAAAACAACTTAATAGTACATTTTGTTGACTAAATAGGCAATTTTGAGATTAAAACAAGAACATAAATCATGACAATCGCATATACTAGCATGGGAAGCCCTAACATACTAGTTAGATTGAACAACATGCATAATGACATAATGAACAACATCATGATTAATACAGCAGGCATACTACAATACAGATTAGATTGTGGTGTGTGTACCTTTTTGTCTGAGAAGGAGACACCGATTTGCTTTTAGTGGTATGAAGTCATCAATGAGTGGTGGAGGAAGAGCTCGAAGCGGTGGACGATGAATATGATAGGACGTAGCACGCGACTTGGATGGAAGGCGTCCCATCGTGGAGGTTGGGAGCAAATCGCCGCGAAGAACGCTTTCCAAAAACCTTATTCGTCCTCGATCACCCGGTGCACGTAGGCGGCTTGAGATAGAGAAGCTACGATGGCGTAAAGAAGGGCAAGAATTAGCAAGAACCCTAGCTCGATTAGATGCGTTTTAGGCGTTGGTGATAGTGTTATTTATATAGGCCTATCAACATGATCTCATGTCATGATTCAAAGGATCAAGATGCCCAGAGGGGGCTTTGAATTGGGCTAATCTAAAATTCTCACGAAAATAAAAATCTTTCCCTTAGCCCATTTCACCCCACATTGCCTAAAGTGTTTCTATCCCATGCACAAAGTTTTTTGCACCCTAGTTCCAACCCTATTCTAGCATGGAAATTCTAGTAATTTAAAGACATGAATATAAATTGCTCAAATATGAAAGAGAAGGGTTAGGAACACGGCAATGTTTACCCGAGGTATGGAGTATCAACACTCCCCACTAGTCTACGTTGGAGCACTGCGCAAAGGGTATGGCTCTCTCTTGATCCACGCAAGGACCAAGTGCTCTCTCGTGGGTTGATTCTTCACCACTCCGGCCACGGTGAATTACCCATAACTGTTTACAACATGAGTTGGGCCTCGACAAGTATCACCAAGCTTCCAACAACCATCAAGCCGTCTAGGTGATGCCGATCATCAAGAGTAACAAGCACAAACTCTCCCTTGACCTAACCAAGCCTAACGAGACTAATGGATGCACACTTGCTACTCTCCAAGCACTAATGGAGCCCTTAATCTTGCAATTAGCAAATCCCCATCACTCCACTAAGCTTGAACTCCCCTTTGCTCACCAATGAGTGTAACCAGCTGATCAAAGTGGCAAAAGAGATGCCATGGCTATGAAGAAGGGTATAAATAGCCCCAACTCTAAGAGCTATCCTTTGGAACCCTACTACATAGAAATCGGGTCCTTTGGATGATCTTGTGGCAGCTTGAACCGAAAGTAACTGGATGTCCAAAGGCTAGTTCGAGCTAGCCATTAATGTTTGAAAACACAACACAAGTAATGCATAGTCCGATGCCTATCACGGGACTAATCCGATGGCCATCTTCCCTATCTAGAACCTTCTTGGGGACAAAGCATCGGATGACTTGATTGCAAAGCATCGGATCAATACGGTGACTGCCCCAACTCTCTATTCATCAAAACCGGCGGACCTAGCCGGGGCTGCATAGATAAAGATAGTCAGGTGACCTCACCGGATTAATCCGGTGATGCCAAAATGTGCCCATTCACTTCCTTTTCAAACCATCTATGTGAATGGCTCACTTCTACTCGATTCTTGGGACTTTTTGAGCTACCTAGTGCTAAGTTTCACAAGTATGTACCACACTAACTCACTAGACTCATTTAGATTAAGCTACTAGTTCATACCCCCTTTATAGTATGGCCAAAGGAAAAATAAAGTCCTAAACTACTCTAAGTGTCTCCCAACATATTTGACACATAGAACTAGTCCGTTCTTAACCTTGTCCTCCATCCTTTGAAAACCAAAATGAATTCCATCGATAGGGGCATGAAAACCATTGATTGTCCAATCATCAATCATTATTGTGACCTAAAATCATAATGCCTCGCAAAACACTTGCTAGCCACAATAATTGTACCGTCATTAATCACTAAAACCAAATTAGGGGCCTAGATGCTTTGGCTTATCACAATCTAAACCGCTTTGGACTCCTATCCATAAACTTAAAAATTAAATCTAGAAAAGAGATTGTGCCCCTTGCAAGGCCAAGGGGCGGAGTTCGACAGACCATTCAAGCAGGTTCCACGTGCGGGGCTTAAGCTAGCTAGGTGAGGCGGGCACATTATGTGGGCTTCCTTTCTCCTCCTCACACTAGGCTTGAGAAAGTGAAGAGGACTTCCATATTTAAGAATGGCCACCTCCACTTCCACAAGCAAGGTGGGACTAAAGGTTTCCCACTTTCCCTCTTTATACACATAAATGGGCCTTTGGGATTTTTCCGAAAATTTTAGAATTTCTAATTTGGGTCAAGGCCCATATAATCCAACACATATCACAAAAATACTTGCAAGACATATTAAAATAGTACTTCCATGAAACTAGAATTTAAGACAAAAAAATATTCATATTATTTTTATAGTAAACGGATGAAAGTAATTTATAACCAAAGATTAAACAGTTAAAACGGTTAACTTTAGACAATCACACGAGTCATCACTTCTTGGTAACCTGAGCCAGCATTCTCAAGAATGTTCTTGCATTCCTTGCCTTATTACCTAGTAACACATTTTCTATATGCCTCTGTACCAAAGCATGCAACGTTACAGGTACATTCATCTTGCAATGTTGCAGTGTACATTCATGAGGTTTAAAAAAAATCATATAGCGTTGCAACAACACTTCCGGATCTTATGTACCCTTTTTTTTTTATTGGTTGCGAATCTTTTCGGGGTAAAGCAGAGTTCAACCATGGGCTTCAGAATCAGTAAAGTAAATCTAAAGCAAACATAGCGCCTTCAGTATATGCTACCTTTATCCCAAAATAACTCAAGTCAAATTATTTTAAGTTTGACTAACTTTAAAGAGAAAGACAACATCCATAGCATCAAATAAGTATATTGTAAAAACACATTTTATTGTGTTTCTAGTAATACTAATTTGATGTTATATATTTTAGTGTTCTTTTTTTCTATGAAGTTGGTCAAACTTAAAATATTTTAAGCTAAGACAACCCTAGAAGTTAATTTAATTTGGAACAGAGAGAGCAATAAGAAGTCAAGAACCAAGCAAAATATAAAGCATGTACCAAGATAAATGACTGATAATTACTTTCCATTTCTTTTGTCTACTACTAGTACCTATCTACCTCCTGCTGCTCTTTTTCACAAGGGTGAAAAGGGGTCTCTGCTGAATTGCTCATGGGGTGAAGGTGATTCTCTGCACCCGTGAGTGCTCTAGTCCCATCAGTAGCCGCCCCCCAACACACACACACCCCTCTTGTCTCATCACTTTTCACACATCCTTGTAGTAATGATGGAGTATGAGGATGGATGCTTAATTGCTCCTTAGCCCTATAAAAGAAGGCCAAATGGATGTTACGAGCATAGAAAGCCTTAGCATCCACTCTCTGCTTGTTCATTCAGCCGATGCGCTCGCCTTACCATCCACTCTCTGCTTATTCATTCAGCCGATGCGCTTCTACATAGCTCCACCTGCTTGTTTGTGGTAATCTCTCCCCCCCCTCCCTCCCTCCCTCCCTGTCTTTAATATCACAACATCTACTAGCTTGCTATATTCCCTATTTAAGTGTCACTGTAGGAGTCGTGCTAGTTAGTTTGGTAGGTTTATAGAAAATATTAGTAATATTTATATCTCTGAATAAGTTTATTATGAAAATAGATTTAATAATCTATTTAATGATACTAATTATGCACTATAAATACTAATATTTTATTTTATATATTTAGTAAAGTTAAATATGTTTGGCTTCTCCGAGAGTGGAAAAGACAGATAAAAAAAGGATAGAGGGAGTATTTTAAGTTATTTTTAATTATACGACGGAGGGAGTATACTTTAGACACACATGTTCCGGTATAGTAATGCTCGATCCTTGTCGGAATTAACTCCACTTGAGTCTATCCCTATTCTACCTGCATCTTCTACGGATGCATGCACAAGGACAAAAGACTGATGAGGGACGCACCCAGGCAAGTCCTATTGTCACGTGCAGGCATCCTCAACGAGACAGCTGGCACATGGGAACGACCAACCTTCATTTTATTATTATTATATGGCAACATCTAGCCTCTTTGCAAATTTTATGGCGACTAGCTTAAATAAGCTTGCGTTGCAATGGATTTTAAACACACGAATTTACTATACTAGTCTATCAACCTGTGGAGTTATTTATATTAAATTGTATGTTTTTCTCTTTATTTATTTTCTAATATAATAGATATCTGTAGTCTATATCTTGTTATCATAAACTTATTAGTATTTCTTTTTTTTGGCAAAATTTTGATCTTTACATTTATTCATTCATATTAGTATTTTTTTTTTTTTGCATCATACTCCCTCCGTCCCAAAAAAAGAGTGTTGTTTTAGGTTTTTCATACATCATGTTTGATCATCCGTCTTATTCAAAAAAGTTTTGTAAATATCATTTATTTTTTATGACTTATTTATCATTAGAGATAATTTAATACTGATTTATTAATTTTATAATTGATACAAAATTTTGAATAAGGCGAAGCGGTCAAACACAATGTCGAAAGTAAAAAAAAACACTCTTTTTTGGGACGGAGGGAGTACCTTTGTATGTTTTTAAATATACAAATAGTTTGAAACCTTACCATTAACTATGGTGGCTCTTATTGTATCGTATATCTAACGAAGTTATGAATCTGAATTTTTCACATTTTATTCTTATTCACTTCTACGGACTGTTTTTTATCCTCAAGTTAAGTTAAAATTCTTGTGCTTATTGTATCTTTTTATTAACCCTTTTTTGCACTTTTTAAAATAAGGATTTTTAGGTCATAGAGTACGTTCCTAAATACTACAATATCACAATCAATCATTTGAAGCCTGCACCATGTCGCTTAACATAAGTGATAGAGCTTGAAGCGAGATCTCGGATATGGATAGCAGTCCTAACCTCAATAGAATTTTAATACTTAAGCCCTATAATTATCGATATTTTACTCTAAAGTAATGTTAAGGACCAGGGAAATATAGTCATCAGTAGTTTTCCCACACTTCTCACGGTGCTTGAATTTTTCCTATCAAAGAATTATGTGTGCAGTTATAGTTATAGTTATACTTTCAATATAGACGTGTCAAACATTTAAGTTAAAGTATATAAATATATCTAAAGTAACAACCTATATAAATTATATGTCATAGTTACTAATATGGTTTTAAACAATTTATTAGTATCATTAGTATATGAGTTCTTAAGAAATTATTTTTTATGTGATGAACATAACATATATACTTATCGCTCATGCATGCTGACACGATGTTGTATGCTTACTTTAATCAAATCTTAATATATTATTATTGATAGAAGTGTGTAATATTGTAACATATATATGTTGTATGGTTATTTAAACATTTTTGTAATAGAATATGTTGACAAATTATATGTAGATTTGAGGGATATTTATTTTTTTTCTCATAATAAGATGAAAATTGGGTTAAGTAAACAATCTATCGTAATAGGAGGACATGGATAATTAGATGCAAATTTAGGTCTACTTTGATAATTTAAACATAGAGTCATTGATCACTTTATGTTATTTTACGCAATAGCAGAGGTGAATTATTATTTAGAAAATAGAGTAGATCCAATAGCTATTATATATTATCAATGGTGATTAGATTATACCAAATTGATGGTGGATGTTTTACGATTTTGTCGATTTTCTAGGGTCTATCTATTGTTTTCCTATCGAGTCTTGTGAGGATTAACGTGGAGGCCTCATTGGGGACCTCTAGTTAGAATTTATAATATTTATCTTTTTCTTGGGTGATATGTATTTAGTTGAAATCTAATCTCAAGATATATAAACTCTTGTTGCATCCCTTTCTTTGACTTCATGAATTTATAGTTTGGCTTTCAATTTTTAGCGGCATTGTTGCAAAAGTTTTCCACGTGTTAAGTAGAAACTCTAGTATATTTTATCTTTTATTCAAAATTTATTTTATTTTATTATTAAAAAGAGTTTAGATCCTAGTAGTATTGTTTTCCACATGTTAAGTTGAAACTCTGCTTGCACCAATCATGTTGAATTTGTTATATCACACGATTATATGTGTAGTATTGTTTTATACATCATAAAGTGTTAAATTAAATTACCAATATTGATATAACATAATGTTTCAATCAAAATGTATAAAATTATTTAAAATAACAACTTATTATGAAACTTATCACCATGGAGTATTAATATAAATTAAAGTGAATTGTCAGAGTTATTGCTATGTGGTTTGTTAAATGAACATTCTTATTTATTCTAATGCATACATGCTTACTTGGTATACATGGTGAAACATAGCATTATGGTTATTTACTTTCACAGTTGTAGAAGCTTGTAATTTAGAAATATATATGTACCATACATTATGAATATTAATTTATTTTATGTAATCACATATATTAGTATTTACATATATATTTGAGAGATATATTTTACTTTTTTTTTTTATGGGTTGAGGTAGATACAAAGTTAGAGGGCTATTTTAAATTATCTTTTAATATGGCAAAGATGGGTAATTTAGATGCAATATTATGAGGTTAAATATGTGTAGTTTAGATGCAAATTTAGAGGTTGTTTTGAATTATCTTTCATAATGGCAAATGTGGGTAATTTATATACAAATTTAGAAGGTTATTTTGAATTACCTTGTGTAATGGCAGAGGTGGGTAGTTTAGATACAAAATTTGAGGGTCTAAAGTTTTGAATCTATTGTTTGAAAAGTTGGGAACATATATATATGTATACAAAGTTCAAATATTTTCTTCTGTATATAAAGTTTCAGAACTCCAACTTCAGAGTTGGATGTTCAAAGTTTCTAGATATATATGGTAGGTTTTTAATATATGGCCGGGTATAAAGTTTTAGAACATTGATGAGTTGAAAGTTAATGGTATATTGAATTTCCATTTTACCTAATTTTTAAAAGTTGTTGCACATTGAAGTGAAATATTAATTTTTGTATGTAGGTGAAAGTGAAATATTATTATTGTGGGCCGAGAAGTGCTTGAGTACGCAGATCGAATAATTAAGCAATGCGACGAGGATGTTCAGCACTGATCCGGGTGCTGTTCCTCGTGGCTGCTGCAAGCGCAAGGCTATGCTTTGCATTTGCACCACCATTAACATGGTCACTAGGAGGAGTCGTAGCTTCCCAAGACAAGCACAAGCACAGGCACAGGCTTCTTAATGATGATTATCCGACAGCGAATTTAACCACTGTTAGGATCACCAGTCGAAGCTACCGAGACTTCATCGCTGAACTGCGGCGGCACCTGCGAAGCGACGAGGAGAGCCACGGGATACCGTTGACGCGCCGGCGTACCCTCGTAACCGATCAATCGCGCTTCGTCCTGGCGGAGCTCTCAAACTGGGCAGGGCAATCTGTCACCTTGGCTCTGGATGTAACAGATGCTTCTGTGGTCGGCTATCGCGCCGGCAACCACGCCGTCTTCCTCCGGCCTGATCGCCCGGACGCCGACGAGGCGATCGCGCACCTCTTCAACGACACAGAGAGAGCAACGCTTACCTTCACCGGCAGCTACGATGCACTGACACGTGCGTCAGGTGTAGGAATGGAAAGGGAGCAGGTCGAGCTGGGGAGCGGAGCTCTGGATGAATCTATCTCGACCATGTACAGGTACGCATACGCATGGTCCAGATGGTTTCAGACTCCCCAGCTGGTTCGTGCGTTCTTCGTGACGATCCAGATGGTTTCAGAAGCGGCGCGGTTCCGATACATCGAGCACGATTTCAGTCAAAGGATCCTGTACTATCGGAACACCCCGCCGGATCCCTAGCGTAACCACGCTTGAGGATTCATGGGGAGGCTGTCGGATGCGATCCGGAACTCGGGTAAAGGCGGTGTGTTTTCAGGTTCCAGTCCAGCTTCAGAGGCGTAACTACACACGCTTTTCTGTGGACAATGTGTGTGTCTTCGTAGCCATACTGGGTCTCCTGAGCAACAGCAATGCCAATTCGTCGTCGTCGTCGTCTTCTCCCCTGGCGCCCCTCCTAATAAGATCTGTTGTAACACCGACGAAATCACAAGATCCCACCACCACAAGCCCCCTGCGGCGGCGAATACTACGGTGGAGCCAGCCGTGCAGATCGTCGGGCCAGGTGGCATGTGCGTGGACGTCAAGGAGGAGCGCTACAACAATGGCAACCCGATCATTCTATGGCCCTGCAAGTCGTCCAACAACGAGAACCAGATATGGACCTTCAAGTCTGATCGCACGCTTCGATCCAGGGGCAAGTGCCTGGCGGCATACGCCAACAGACCAGGCAGCAACGTCATGATCTATGACTGCAACCCTCGGAACGATGCCTTCACCTGGCAGGTATGGGACAATGGCACCATAATCTCTGACGGCGGCCTAGCGCTGAGTGCACCGGCGTCCGACGCCGGCACGGAGCTGACGGTCCAGCACAACAGCTACACCGTTGGCCAGGCGTGGCGTCCTACCAACAACATGGCGGAGCCACTGGTGGCACCCATTGTTGGGGTCTTTGGTCTTTGTTTGCAGGCCGGCAATGGAGGAGGCGATGATCTCCCGCTGCTGCAACCGTGTGCCCTCGGAAGGCCGGACCAACAGTGGGCGCTCTACCCAGATGGCTCCATACGGCCTCAGCAGAGAAGGAGCAGCTGCCTTACGGCTCCTGGTCCTGGATCAGGTCGCGGAGCTGCCGCGCGTGTGACTACTGTGACCATCTCCAGATGTGACCTTAACTCCGCACTGCAGAGATGGGAGTTCACAAACCATGGAACTATTGTCACTCTGAGGGACAAACTGGTGCTGGACGCGCGAGGATACAGCAGCCCGTTCCTTAGCCAGATCATCATCAATGGGTACACCGGAAGACCTGGCCAGATGTGGCAGGCGTTACTGCTGCTTTGATCCGATCCGCCACAACATGTGTGTATGCATGTGGACTTGTAGTGTGCGTGTCTGTTGCATTGTATGTAATCTTATACGTGTCATCTGTGTTAGCTTGGAGTCCAATAAGCATGCCTGGTTGCTTTAGGTGTGCATGTCGGTAGTGCTCGTCGCATGCAGGTTCATGTGGAGCCCGTCCTGGTCTTGTCTTTATCAAGACCAGTATCATGCCCGTGCGTTGCGACGCGAACAAAATAATGCCCGGTCATATTATTGTGGGTCGAGCAGCGGCCAAAGTCAAGGTCGACAGACACACAGGCTTATGCTCTGTCAACTGTGGCTCTGATTGCAATAAAGTTTGAGTGTTCCACTTCAAACAAAATATCTTTGAGTCTTCATGGTGACTTTACAAAGGTATTAACATCTGTAACATAAATGGTTGTCACACTTGTAGAGTGCTGAAATGTATGCATAAGGGATTGTAGAAAGTGATGAAGCGTTATCACCCTGGAGGGTCGCTTAGCTGTGTTAATATAGAGCCATAAAAGCCATCGCCGTAGCTTACAGTTGGAAGGATTTAGCCATGATTGATTTGGTTGATATTAGCCTAATCTAGGTGTAAAAAATAGACTCATAGGCCATTTAGTTTGGATTTTGGTGTTTGATAATCAACATGATAATTTGGACTAATACTGTTTGCTAGCGTTTTTGATATAGCTCCAAGGATGTAAAGTGGACTTAGGCAAAGTGGTGATCCGAATGATCAACACCTCGAGCAAAACATTAGGAGCAATGTCGAAGACTTCAAGACTATGAAAGAGTCCTAGACACAAGACGCCAGAAGTCCGAGCGAAGACACGTGAAGAAACGGAGTTAAAACGGGCAGATGCAACAGCAGCACCAGACGTGTCCGGTGCAAGCAGCTGGGACATACCGCACACTGTGTGCACAGGACAAGCCACAGGTATTCACCGGACGTGTGAGATGAAGCACCAGACAGGAAAAGGTATCCTCGTCGGTTTCTCTAACGCACAGGAAAATAAGGGTATTTTCTAACGGTTTTGCAAAACTAGATCCTGTCGGTTTTCAAAAAACCGTCTGGGAAAACTGGAACTGTCAGGAATTGTCTTGAGTCTGGTAGTGCAACGGATCAACCCACCCAATCAATGAGTCATCCCATGTCAGTACAAACGTGTCAAAATAAAACCATACTTTTACGGTTCACCCAGGCTCTCAGTCCGTGCAACTGAAAGCCGGTTTGGTTGAAGCCTGAAAGACTTGCTTGGTAAAAAAATATTGTCTAAAATTTCTGTCTCGCTGGGCAAGCTAAAATTAACTATTTGGTTCTGATTTACAACCTAAATCTGCAAAAGGACAGTTTGGGCTTCCAAGATTTGATGTCCTCCATCGAGTACCTTGGCAGCGGTCATCTCCAGTCTCTGGAAATTGATGATGAATCCTCTGACTTTATCAATTCACTGGACTCAATGGGAACCCCTCCCAAGCATCTCACTGCTCTGCATCTGCATGGGAAGTTGCTTAAAGTTCCAGAGTGGATTACTTACCTGGAAGATCTTGTTAAGGTGACCATTTCTGTGACAGTTCTCAGGACAGATACTTTTGAGCTCTTTGCGTCAATGCCAGCACTGTTTTGCCTTACCTTCTCATTCAGTGCTGAAAAGCAGGATTCACATACGGTGGCCATTTTGAGGAGAACAAACTGAAATCTGGGGGTAGCATCTCGGTTCCAAGCGGAGGATACAAGTCTCAAGCTTCTTCGTTTCACCTCACCTCGTCTGCCATCGCTGATCTTCTCAGAAGGGGCAATGCCCGAGCTCCAAAGGATTGACTTGCAGTTCACAAAGCTGGAAGGCCTGAGGAATATGGAGCGTCTTGCAAGTCTCCTAGAGGTGCATGTGACCATGGATAAACAAGCAGATGAAGCTACCAGGGAGATTGTGAGTGGTCTAGCAACGGCAGCAAGGGGGGAGTATTGCAAAGAAAGTAAAAGTCATCGTCGATGCTAGGTGAAGTGAAACTGAGCTTCCAAACTTTGTTAAGTTCGTCGGCCTGCACTGGGAACCCTCTCCATGTTCAGGTTCTGTTTGCAATAATGTTGTTTGTTTGATCTGGATTTTTTTTTTTTTTTTCATCGCAATGTGCTTTCGTGTTTCACTGCTGTAATTTTCAATAAAGATGACTCTGAAACTCTTCTGGAACTACAGTGTATTCTCAATGAATTTCGCAAGTGAACATTTGTAAGAGATTGCTGAAATTCTGTAATATCAAGACAGCCAGTACCCAGTGATTCGTCACCTAGCTTTTTTCTTCCTTTTCTGCCATGAGTGGTTTTCCACCGTGCAAATTATAAAACATCCCTGTGCCCTCTGTTGCAGAGGAAATGCTTGTTGTTGTTGGCCACATTTTCACCGACGCTAGTTGACTAGTGTCTAGTAGGACTGCACGGTAAAAGTTTTGGCAGCCAGGCGATCACAAACAAGTAGTCACTCCTAGTCTGTAGCATGGTGGCGGTGGGCAGCAGCGGAATCAGATTGAGAGCAGCACTGTGTCAAGGGCGTTGAGCCCTAGGGTAGGTGGGCCTCGGCTACGCAGATCGTAGCCTCCGTCCGTGGTGGCCGGCCGGGTTATGCCCCCTTGCCGCCGTTCTTCGTCGGTAGGGTTTTGCCCCCTAGACCGCCGGCTTAAGAGAGAAGAGAGGGAGATTAGATAGGTGTAATCTTTCTTAATCCTTCCAAAGTCACGGTACAAAGATATATGGCCCAAGGCCTCAACCAACCGGAGCAACAAGCTCCACTAATTTAGGAACTAGAAATAGAAAAACTAACAAACTTTCCTACTTAGCCACTAACTTGATTTGTGGCCGGGTCAGCCTGACTCATGCGCTCGGCGCGTTCCCGAGCCCTCCGCACGTCCCTGGCCCGGCGCCTCCTGGTGTAGGTCTGCCCGACCATGACACACTGGCGATTGGTGAAGGCAGAGGTGCAGACGCCACAAGCGGCAGCAATTTTTCTGCCTCTGCAATCCGCTGTGTGGCAGTGGCAGGCCAGGATTTGAACCTGGGTAGGCCTGATCATTAGCCTAATACGTACGCAATTCGGCATATATAAGTTTTTTTTTTTTACCAAACACAGAGGTAGATTATTATAAATTATGCAGACGCATGATAAACAAATATTATAGTGGTCTCATAATAATTATAAATTCAACACACAAGTTCAATGTTGCATAAATGAAGAATCAAGCACTTGACGAAAACACAATGCACTAATTTACCTGCCCGTAAATGCATCAGAAATGAACTTGAGATACACACCAGAATAATATTTGTTTTATCTTTGGTTATTTACAGGGCCAATAACATTGTACAGGAAATTAAAGGATCACTTATATGAACCTAAAGAAACAATAAGTCAATAATTGTGAATGAGATAAGAGGCGTGAACTTACCAGTTAGATCTTACAGCGGTGAACGGAAACGCTGGGAGGCTGAGAAGGCACGCGGCGACTTGGCCTCGGGGCCTCGCCGAGATGTACAGTACAGTCCAGGGGCGTTGTCAGTGGTTCTTCTTGGGCTCTTCCTTAGGCGGCCCCAAGAAGCGAATGCGGCGACGCAGCTTGGCTTCCCCGTGACGCAGACCGGTGGCGGGGAGAGGAGATGACTCGCGGGCGCGTGGCGCCGCGCAGCTGCTCCGAGAAGCCGACGAACGGAACCCCGAGGCGTGGGGCGGAGAATAGGCGCGAGGCGGCCGGCGCTCCAGCGCTGCTGCCTGCTAGAGCGGGACGGCTCCGTGGCGGCACTGGTTGGTTGGTGGCGGTGCTGTGGCGCCGTCGCGCGAATGCAAACTGCAGAGGAGGCCAGCGCCGCCCCGGGTCGATGGAGTGGATCACCTTGAGGCCTTCAGCGAGGATGATGCCTGTTGGGCCATCAAAGTTCTTTTAGGCCGAAATCTAAGGTACTTCTGGGCCTGTATGGGCTTACCAGTTGCCACTGCCGCTGGGCGATGATTGACCGAGAGAGACTCCAGTACAAAAAGTTCATTTTTATCTCCCTATATAATCCTAAACTATCATTGTATCCCAAAACCTTACCTCCTGAGTAAAAACTGTTATTGCCTTTTCTGTTGTGGTTAAGAGTGGTTTCATAAGCGGTTTTATTTTTCTCATTTAAAAATGATAATAATAACTACTTTTCCTGCTCTAAAATAAGTCTATATCTTGTATTTTGAGGAGTCAAATAAACCCAATTTTAACTAGGCGTTGATAAAATAGTACCAAAATTTGTATCTCCAAATAAACTTAGTATAAATATGTGATGTGAGTATTCTAACGATGCTCATTTAGTATCACAAAAATTAATATTTATTAGTATATATTGGTCAGAGTTGAGATTCTTTTGACCCATCGAAATATGAAATCTATACCTAACACTAAAGAGCAAAAAATGTTGGCTTATTTTTTTTACCAGCCCTGCCCAATACGGTTGTATCCGTGTCTGCCTTGCAAAAGGTGATTAGGAATCGAGAAGCGAACACTCCCTCTATCCCAAAATGACCGTCGTTTTTGGTTTTTATACCACAAGTTGGACTTAATTTGTATAAAAACGTGCAACATTTATATCTCCATATAAATTTGTAAGAAAACTAGACTCAAAAGATCTTTCAATGATACTAATTATGTACCATAATTATTAATAATTTATAATATATAATTTGTCAAAATTGTTTCTCGAGAAAGCGCAAGCGGCGAACATTTAGGAATGGAGGGAGTAGAAAGGAATAAGTGGTTCTAAATATAAAGATGACAGAGAGAAAGTTAAAAGAGGTAACCTTCATAGTTTTCAAATAAATCGAAATTCCTGATGCAAAATGTCTAAATCAGAGTGGGTCTTTTTCTTGGTGGGCTTATTTTTTTGACCTGGACCAAAACTATGCAGTTGGGTCGGCTCCATTATGGGTTGGACCAAGCACATGCAAGCCTTTTTTTTTTTTCCTTTTTCTTTCATTCTTCTCCTTTCGTCTTATAAAATTCACCAAAAATCATAGAGAAAACAGCACAACGCCAAACCAGTTTTTTTTTAGCTTCATAAAAATGTGATATATCCATAGATTTATTTTATGAATCTTGTTAGGTTGTGCTTTGTCTATAGTTGTGTTAAATTAGCCTTACATACGTAGCATGCATATAGGTTGAGCCCCGAGGCCCCAGCGCCCGTCCTCGGGGCGACTCAGGCGCATCGCGCCCCGCCGCCTAGTCTCCCCGCTCCCAGGCCCCCCCAGCGGCGGTAATGGCAGCAGCGGCGCTCGCGCCCACCGCCCCTCCCAGCCCTCCCGCGCCCCTACTCGCTCCCCCTACCCCTCCACCTCTCTCCCTTCGACGGCCCGGCCAGCGTCCCCGCGTGGGGGGGCGGCGGATCCGGCCTCTGGGCCCCCGGTTCGTCCCCCTCCCTCCACACACCCCTTCCTGCGGCGGTGGCGGTCTTGGTGGCGGTCGGCGGCGCGCGGCGTCTGGGCGGGTGGGAAGCCGGCGGATCCGGCCTCCTTGGCCTCGGTCAGATCCTCAACCTGTCCTCCCAGGCCCTCTCAGTGCGGGGTGGCGCTCTCGGATGAAGGCGGGGCGGCGACCGCCGACGCCGGCGTCCTCGGTGACCTCGGCGGGGCGGCCGGATCGGTGTTCGCACCCCCCAATCGGCGGTGGTTACGCGCCTCCTCTTGGCGGGTGGTGCCCGGCCATGTGGTCAGTTGCTTGGGATCTCCGATGCCCGGTGTCTTTGGTGTCTGCGGCGGTTGGCCTTAGCGTTCGGGAGTGAAAAGCCACGCCAGCTCTGCGGGCGAGCAGCGGTGGCCTTGGGGGCGCCTCATCCTTCGTGGAAGCGTCGGTTGGCGGTGTGTCTTCGCCTTGGCTATGCCTTTGGGGCGTGGCCATCGGCGGCTAGTTTGGGCGCTCTCCAGCGTCGCCATGGTGGCGATGTTGGCGGGTATGCTCAATGTTGTACTGCACGCCCGTGGTGGTGGGGTGGAGTGGCGACGATCGTCTCTTCACCTTCGGAGAGATGTGGTGAAAACCCATCCGCGTGGGATGGCGTCGGCGGCGCCTCTGGCGTCGTGTCCTTCTGACGGCGGCGTCGAGCATCTCCTCCCGATACAACGGCGCATGGTTGGTTGGAGAGCGAGGCCTTTCTTTGTTCGTCATATTTGCTCGTCGTGCTTGGCCTAGTTGTGCTTGTTCTTTGCTCCTTGCTCGGTTAGTCCTAGTTGGTGTTTGTGCGTTGCCGTAGCCTTTTGGTGCTCCTCGCCAGATGTCGTGGAACTACGTGACTCGGAGGGTGCCCTCATGTCGGTGCTCCTCGCCGTGGTCCTGCCTAAGTGACTTCGGAGGTGTGCCTCCATGGCGGTGCTTCGCGCGCGGTCCTAGTTCTTATTGACTCGGAGGAGCACTTCGGAATCACGTTCATCTACGGCCTTGATCGCCAGCTTGGCTAGCTTGGTGTCGAGTTTTCTTTAGTGCTAGGCGGCTTGCGGGATTGTTAGGTGGAGGGTCTCCGCCCTCAGCGTTCTTGCTTTTCGTTTGTGTCTCGGGACCTCGTTGGTAATCCATGGATTACACTGCGTACCCGGTTGTATCTTTTATGTGTAGGTCTATTGATCATTCTCTTCTTCTTAATGAAAAACGGGCTATATCCCGGTCTCGAAAAAAAAGGTTGAGAACGTGCTAAAGGCAAGACCTAGAATACACGGAGGTCGCCAAGAAGTACAGGAGGATGTCCTTGTCGTTGGTGCTGCTCAAGCCTTCACTTACTTTCCGTTGTCCGGTTCCTGCCCAAGGCAAGCACCGGTGCTAACCCCAACTTTTCAGCACTTTTTGTTTACGCGTTAAATTTTGAGGAGAAAGATTTACACCATCTGATGTAATTTTGATAAGAAACAAAACTTATTTTATTAAAATATGGATTAATCAATGGTATAACTAATCATTTTGTGAATCAGAATCTTGGAAAAATATTATCTAATGAAATCTAAATAAATGTATTTACATAATTTCTAAAAGGGCTGCCATGTGAAAATTTAAGAGAAATCTCCCGGCATAGTCATTGGTGGACATACCAATCCTAACACATCACAAAAAGCTATAGAGGTTGGTAGGGACATATTTGCTAGTATCAACTTATTTGGAAAGGACGGAGTACTACATAAGGTTTAATAGAACCATAAAAATGTCTATGCATTTCAAAATTATATAAAAAAAAAGGTTCTAGAGATATACTCCTTCACTGGACAAATCCAAACAAACTACTTAGAGATTTAAAATAAATTTTCTCTATAAAAATGTGAAAATATCTTAGAAAAATTCTGAAAACATTATAAGACTAAACAACAAAAGTTAAAGGAAAATTTTCTGCTACAAAATTATCGAGTAAACAACAATTTAAGAGTCAAACTTAAGTAAAATCTGTTATTCGGTCAAAAAAGTAAAATCTGTTCGATAAAAAAAACTAAAGGAAAATCGACTCAATTAAAATCGACAGGGATATGTTTGGCTCCCAGTCCATTCTTCTTCGTCTGTTCCTCACCCAGCCGCACCACCACAAATCCAAAAGTTGACCGAGCGAAGGTCGTCGTGAGCCTGAGTTCATCTCATTTTCGAGTTCTCAGCTCTAAGCCACTTCTCCGCATTTCTCCACAGGATCAGTCTGCTCTGCCCGTCGATTGCCGTCATAGGGTACGTGTGTGCGTAGCTCCCTTCTTTTTCCCCTTTCTGCAATCTCCACAAGCCATCCTGTCTCGGCTTATTTATTTATTCCTTTAGCGATCCATGTTTGTTAGAGGCAACAAGAACCAAGAAGATGTACATGTAAGCTAATCTTCTGCTTCTGAACTAGTATCATCAGACTACTAGTATCATCAGAGACAGGTAACATGGAAAGGAGTCCGGCCATTTAATTGTGTTGATTCGAAATCAGAAACTTCGAAAATATTGCAATTTCGAAGTTTGTGAACGCTAATACCTTTTCCCCACAACGATTAAATATATTTATGCCACGGTTGCTTGCATAGCTTGGTTCATGTAAAACTCCAACCATTAAATGTTTTCCTTTACAAAAACAAATAATTAAAAGCGTCAGTGTCTTCACGCACAGTTTATTTTTGTTAGTATAAGCGTCTCAGGCTATTAGTATCATCAGAGACGGTTAATTTCTACTGGAGTCCATTAATTTCTATTGATTAGAACAGCAACTTCGAAAATATGGCAATTTCAAAGTGTACAGCCACAATACCTTTTTTTCCACAAAGAATTATTATATTGATGCCAGGGTTACTTTTACTTGTGGTTCATGTAAAACTCCAATCATTCAATGTCTACCTTTTACCCAAACAAAAATGAAACGAAAACTTCGTTGTCTTCAACGAGATTTTCGTACACAAATTTACTCGCTTGGTCGTTGACATTGGCAGGTTCAGGAGACTTTATATTGCTATAAAATCCTTACTGGTGTCCTTTAATGGAACTCCCTGAAAAGAAGCTTACTGACTTCATCAAAGGCAGTGAAAAGGAAAAATGGATAGCAGTCAACAATCACAATGTGAAGAACTTCACAGAAGATGAGATTAAAAGGATCACTAAAAATTACAGCGCTCCCATTGGCCAAGGTGGCTTTGGACAAGTTTACCAAGGTTCTCTTGATGATGGCACTACAGTTGCAGTAAAGAAATACATCTGCCAGAATGCGAAAAGATGGATTTGCTAAAGAGATAATCGTCCATTGCCAAATCAACCACAAGAATGTAGTCAGGCTCTTGGGCTATTGTTCTGAGGACGATGCGTTAATGATTGTCACTGAGTATGCTCCTGGGGGAAACCTCAAAGATCTCCTTCATGGCAGAGCTCCCATTTCTCTGGATGCAAGGTTGCGTATTGCTATAGAATGTGCAGATGCATTAGGATACATGCATTCATCCATGTACCAACCGATGATTCACGGTGATATCAAACCTGATAACATACTCCTGGACAATAACTTAGGTGCAAAATTGTCTGACTTTGGATTGTCGAGGTTGCTTTCCATGCACCAAACTCAATACACCAATACTGTAAGAGGCAGCATAGGTTACATGGATCCAAAATATTATGAGACTGGGCTCCTTCATCCAAAGAGTGATGTTTACAGTTTTGGGGTTGTTCTCTTGGAACTAATTACCAGAGCCAAGGCAAGCGAAAATGGGTTTAGTAGCCTCAAAACAAACTTCACTAGTGTTCTTGGAAGAGGAAAGAAAGAGGCACGACAGATGTTTGATACTGAGATAGCAAACGAAAGAGACATTGAGATCCTTGATGAAATCGGAGATCTGGCAGCACAGTGCTTCACAAAGGATATCAAGGAACGCCCTGAAATGAAAGAGGTTCTGGGGAGTCTGCAGATGCTTAGAAGATCCCTTCAGCGTGAGCAAGCTCAAGAAGAAACAGGTGAAAGCTCATCGTGGGGAATGCAGGCGATAACACAAAAGGTCAACGATCACAATGTGAAGAACTTCACAGAAGATGACATTAAAAGGATAACTAACAATTACAGCACCCCCATTGGCCAAGGTGGCTTTGGACAAGCTTACCGAGGTTGTCTTGATGATGGTACTGCGGTTGCAGTAAAGAAATACATCTGCCAGAATGTGAAAGATGGATTTGCTAAAGAGTTAATCATCCATTGCCAAATCAATCACAAGCATGTAGTCAGGCTCTTGGGCTATTGCTCTGAGGATGATGCATTAATGATTGTCACTGAGTATGTTCCTAGGGGAAACCTCAGTGATAAACTTCATGGCAGTGATGCTCCCATTTCTCTGGATGAAAGGTTGCGTATTGCTATAGAATGTGCAGATGCATTAGGATACATGCATTCATCCATGTACCAACCAATGATTCACGGTGATATCAAACCTGATAACATACTCCTTGACAATAATATGGGTGCAAAATTGTCCGACTTTGGATTATCGAGGTTGCTTTCCATGCACCAAACACAATACACCAAGAATGTCATAGGCAGTATAGGTTACATGGATCCAGAATATTATGAGACTGGGCTCCTTGATCCAAAGAGTGATGTTTACAGTTTTGGGATTGTTCTCTTGGAACTAATTACCAGAGCCAAGGCAAGCGAAAATGGGTTTGGTACTGACCTCAAAAATAACTTCACTGGTGTTCTAGGAAGAGGAAAGAAAGAGGCACGGAAGATGTTTGATACTGAGATAGCAAACGAAAGAGACATTGAGATCCTTGACAAAATCGGAGATCTGGCAGCACGGTGCTTCACAAAGGATATCAAGGAACGCCCTGAAATGAAAAGAGGTTCTGGGAGTCTGCAGATGCTTAGAAGGTCCCTTCAGTGTGAGCAAGCTCGAGAAGAAACAGGTCAAGGCTCGTCATGGGGAATGCAGGCGACAACACAAAAGATTGAAGATCTTGGCTCAAGCATTCTCAGTTCCAGCTCTGTCATTACTGTAAATTACAAGTTCAGCATCCTAGACATCTTCAGTAGGAAATCACGCAGGTATGAGAGTTATGGTGGTCCAATACTGAAGGCACACAACATAACTATTTTCACCTCAAAAGAAATCAGAAAGATCACCAATAACTATTCAACTTGCATTGGCCAAGGTTGTTGGGGTAGCATCTTCCTGGGACATATCGAAGGCCAAGTTGTTGTGGTGAAGCCGTCAATGCAAAGGGACGGAATATTTGATAATGAAAATTTTGTTACAGCCATGATAAATGCATCCAAGATTCGCCATATGAATATCATCAGGCTATTGGGATGTTGCTTGGGGGAACATCCTCTGTTGGTGTACGAGTCTGCCTCAAATGGGAGTCTGCACGACCATCTGCATAGTTATAATGTTAGTTCTTCTCTCACACTTGATTTACGCCTAGATATTGCAATTGGCTCTGCAAAGGCATTAGAATATTTGCACTCCTCCCAAATCCTGTTTGTCAATGTGACATCTGAAAATATACAGCTGGATCACGATTTTCTGCCAAAGCTCTCGGATATTGTTTCCGCTCTCCAGACGACCAATGAAACTAAATGTTGCAATACGTGGTACATGGACCCAGTTTACGTGGAGACTTGCCACTTCACATCAAAGAGTGATGTTTACTCTTTCGGAATTGTGCTCTTGGAACTCATCACCAGAATAAAACCAAGATATGATGCGAGCTTTAGCCTC
This sequence comes from Hyparrhenia diplandra, assembly GCA_015847255.1. Taxonomy (NCBI): domain Eukaryota; kingdom Viridiplantae; phylum Streptophyta; class Magnoliopsida; order Poales; family Poaceae; genus Hyparrhenia; species Hyparrhenia diplandra. The sequence continues at coordinate 74,032 of JADLZK010008976.1, forward strand.
CCGAAGGAATATATCAAAGTTTGCAGGAATGAAAATAGTGGGAGAGCCATGTTTGACGAGGAGATTGCAGTCGAAGGGAACATCTTTATACTGGAAGAGATGGGCAAGCTGGCAGTGGATTGTGTCAAGGACGATGTAGACGAGCGACCAGAAATGGCGGAGGTGGTGCAACGCCTTCAGAAGCTAAGAAGAGAATTGAAGCTTGCCGAAGAGATGCTCCAGAATGCCACATCCTCTCATGCCGATTTGTAGATACCAGGAGAGAACACTGATTGATGCAGCAAATATTTCTTCTTCGCTTCACCTCAACTCCTCTGTCATTGCTACCTTCTCAGAAGCGGCCATGCCCGAGCTCCAAAGGATTGATCTGCAGTTATTTTCCCTCACAACGTGCTTTCTAGTTTCACCTCTGTAATTTTCAATAAAGATGACTCTGAAACTACAGCTTATTCTAAGCTGCAAATCTGTAATATACTGCCAGTACCCAGTGATTCGTCTTTTTTCGTTCTTCCTCTGCCGGGAGTGATTTTGTACCGTGCAGATTAGATTTTACAGGCACTGCTAGCTGTTGATTGCTAGTTTACCCGTTGGTACAGTTAGTTACAGTATATTGTAGAGTATGCCATACTTATGTTGCAGAGTGGTCCGGGCTGAGTTGGGCCAGTAGAAAGGTAGTGGGCCCCAGGCCCATTAATATCGCTGTGCCTTGCCCTATGATGCAGAGGAAATGTTTGACACTAGTGTCCACAAATGTAGTAAAAAGAGATGGAGAGGTTAGGTTTGACAGCCAGGCCATGTTGTTCAGTGCAAATGTGCTTGTGATTCAGTTGATCAGTGCAAGCTTTCCAAGTTTTCCAACTCTACTATCTGTGACCATCACAAGTAACTTGAGCAGATCATCAATCATGTTCCTCCTTTAATTAGCCCTTTATATTTATCTCAGCTGATGAACCATAGTCGTACTATATACTATGTTTCATTGTTTATTTACTGGAGTAGTACTCCAGTACCTTAGTAACTTGGCTCTGATGACACATTTAAATTGTCATGTTCGTTGATACAAGTGCTCCTCCTACCTAGTAGAGCCTCCAGGCTCCGGCGTGAATGAATGCCTTGTCCTTGTGCCCTTGTCTGCATTTCCTCCATCTTATGCCTGCTGGTTAGCAGGAAGTAACCACCAAAGCAGGGTATTCATTCAGTGTGCACCCAATGGGTGTGTTTAGACCCAGAAATTTGCACCCAAAAATTTCACATTCCCATCACATCAAAACATTCAATGCACCCAAAAACGTTTGTCGGTCACTATAAAATTTTAGGTAAAAAAATAAACTAATTTCACAGTTTAGATGTACATTCTTGAAGTCGATTCTTTTGAGCCTAGTTACGTTATGGTATGATAATATTTATCACTAACAAGCTAAACGTCTTCTGATGTACGATGTGACAATTCTGAGGAATTTTGCACCCAAAAATTTTGGGATCTAAACACACCCAATGCAGCAAAATATCTATCTTGGCTGCTGCTGCTGCTGCGATTGCCGACCTTAACAACCACTGTTTTTTTCTTCAATCCGGCCGGCTAGTGTGCATGCCGACGCTCAGACAGATCTGCAAGCTTTGAGTGAGGTCAGGACGAGGCCAACACACAACCCACTCCAAGCACGAATACCTGCATTACTCTCTCCGTCTTTGTCACCCAGTTTTCCGTCTTGCCATCTTATTCGATCTTCGTCTTATTCAAATTTTTTGCACAAATATAATTTATCTTTTTACGACTTATTTTATCAATGAAGATACTTGAATATTGATTATTTTATTTTATAATTTGCGTAAATATTTTGAATAAGACGGGTCGAAAAGATAAAGTCAAAAAGTCAAAAACAGCGAAATCCATGGGACGGGGGAGTACACTGCAGTGTTTGTGTTCCCCATTGGAATCGGCAGAACCAGAGAACGAAACAAGTGCAAGCTGCGTGCACGAAGCTCAAGTTGGCCATGGATCCATCGATCGATCCATCGCCGTCCCATCGTGTACCGAAAGGGAGCGTGAGCTGTTTCCCCTTTCCCCGTCAGGACTCGCAAGACACATCACTCTCACACACTGCACCAGATTCTCCCTCCCTTTTCTCCTGCCTTTTCTGTTGCCCTAAAATTCGGCAAATGGGGAACAAACCACCACCAACAACATCAACATTTTCAGAACTCGGAAATGGCCTGCTTTTTATGTTGCCCAAAAATTCGGCAAATGGGAACAAACCTCCACCACCAACACCAACATTTTCTGAACTCTGAAATGCACCAACCTGTTTTGGCTAATGGTTCCTGCGGCTAATAATCTGGTTTATATTGTTTTGTTGTGAGGGAAAAAACATTATATTGTGAGTGATAAGGCTAGGTGATACTAAGTTCAAGTGATTACTAGTTTCCATCTTCAGCATCTTCGCTTAAGTATGTTGGAGTGTTCCACTATTCTTCACTGATTACTGGTTTCCAGGTTTCCATTTGTAAATGGTTTTCACCCTACATTTTCCCAGATTAAAACGGTTGACTTTAGACAGACACGAGAACATCACTTCTTTGTAACCTGAGCCAGCAATCTCAAGAAGCTCTTGCATTCTTCAATGCTTTACCAAGTCTCACATTTTGCCTGTGTACCAAAGCTTGCAAAATTAGAGGTACTCTTATCTTGCAATGTTGCAATGTACAATGATGGGGTCCCGAGAAAAAAAATCATATAGCGTTGAACGAATACTTCCGGATCTTGTGTACACTTTTTATTGGTTGTGAATCAAAGCAGATTTCAACCATGAGCTTTTAGAATCAGTAGTTCAGAACAATCTGTCCTGTTAAAATAAAGAATCTAAACCAAACATAACGCCTTCAGTATCTTAGATTCGACCAACTTTACAGAAAAAAGGCCAAACATGCTTGGAAACAAATAATTTTATTTTATTATAAAAACACATCTCATTATGTATCAACTACTAATTTCATGTCACAATTTTTTGTGTGCTCTTTTTGTGAAGCTAGTCAAACTTAAATAGTTTTAAAAATTTAACAGTTCATTTAATTTGGAACACACACAGTAACAAGAATGAAACAAAATTATAAAGCATGGACCAAGATAAATGACTGATAATTACTTTTCCATTTCTTTGTCTACTACCTCCTGGTGTTTTTCTACTACAAAAGTAAAAAAAAAAAGAAGAGCAAAAGGTGGATGCACAGACCCAAGGACAAAAAGTGCTGGATGGGCAAAATAGTACGTACTACACATATGAGAGGGGTCTCTGCTGAATTGCTCATGGAGGGAAGGTGATTCTCTGCACCCGTGAGTGCTCTGGTCCCAGCAGTAGTACCCCCCGTCTCGTCTCTTATCACTTTTCCTTGTGCAGCTGCAGCAGCGGCACCATGTCTGTCTGGCCTGGCTTTTGTCCACTCCCCTACTTCTCTACCCTCACAAGTTTTCCTTTGGATGTCTGTATGCAGCCATGTCACTTCACTACAACTGGCTGCCAGGACTAGTTTACTAGTACTACACCATCTACGGTTTAATTACCTGTATCATCAATCTGAGATCCATACTAGAAATGAGCTAAGGAGATGGACCAGTGATCTGATCTTCTTGTTCTTGAATCTTGATACCGGCAGGAGCTACTAAACGACTACTATTATTTATAGGACTACTATCATATCATATACTTAGGCCTAGAGCTAAAACAACCTAGACTTGACTTGTCTCTTTTTTTTTTTGTTGCTGTTGTTGCTGTCCCTCTCTGAAGATACACCTAGTATTTGTTAATTAATAAAGCTGTCTACTCTTTCCTCCACTTGATGGTGTCATTGATAGTCCCTGAAGGTAACAACATGAATAAACAATGACAAAACCATTAGGGTGGGGAGGCTATATTTTATATGCATCATGATTGAGCAGCTGATTGGTACTTACTCCTAGATTAGAGGAAAGGAGACCCCTTTTGCTCTGTATTCACAGACCAATGGCTTCATGCCCAGGAGAAAACCTAGAAGAAAAAAAAGGTTTCTTTTACTATCTACTGTAAATAAACAACCGTGCCATTGCAAAATAAAGAACTTGTAAACAACTGTGCTGCTGAAAACAATACATACATCCCACTACTTTAAACAGAAATGGAGACAAGTGGCTGAATTTCCTACCTGGGCGCCTGAAAGAAGCAGGAGTTGTATGGGGGCAGCTCAATGGTGGATGCAGGTGGGAAGAGTGACGAAGCCACATGGTGAGGGCTGTCATTGCTGATGCCATTTTGAGCTGTTGGGGCTGTATCAGTGTTGGTCTTGGTGGGGGATGCAAAGGGGCTGTCAGGCAAAACGTGCTCCACCGCGCCACTGCAACCGGAGCAAATCAAGGAACATATCAATCTTGGAAAGATGAAGACCAAACCCAAAAGTAAGGGAACAAGTTGAGCCAAGATACAGCTTAACAATAGCCATTAGCTGTTTCATTCACCGGTTTCTTTTCTCCTTTCCCCTACCTTTTGCCACTGCATTCCTTTTCCCCCTTTTTTTTGATTCAAAACTACCAATGAACGACCAGCTCGGCCTAAGTACCTAACCAACTCTTATACAATTCCTTATCAAGGCAAATTAGGTCTAAGCCGGACGATAACAATAGCATATTGACAAGAAACTTGCTGGATTTGCCATATGATCGTCACACGTCTTTGCCAAACTTATAAACCAATTAATTAACTAACTCACCATGCCTAAGGTGCTGCAACTATTTTGTTGGGCAGGACAAATTTTTTATTATGTCAAGATGCCTAACATTGTTTCTATGATGAACCAGCAAAACATGCCCAAGAAAGGAAGGGAAAGTAATGGAGCCTGCTTTGTTTCTCTATACTACTGTACCTTTCCTCCCATGCCTTTCCCCTAAAAGAAATTTTAAATCCTACTAAGCCTGTGTGACCTCAGTGTCCATTTGGTAGATACAGTATTTTTAAATCCTCCCCAACGACAATCTTACCTTTCTTGGAATCCACAAGCAACAATGGGCGTCTCTGTGACAGGACCAGATTCCGTCTTCTCCTCTTCCCCAAGGTTGACTGCCTCCTTGGGACTGCCATGCCCATGCCCATCCCCATCCCCATCCTCTTCCCCCCTCCTCGTGCTCGCTTCCCGCATCGGCTGCAGAGACAGCAGTGGCAGCAGCTACAGGCGCACTCATTGCAAAGCTGTTACTGTTCATCATCTTGGTTGGAGTATCTGCAACAGCCACAAACCACGGATTCGATTACAAAACCATGGGATTCATCAAATCCAACCAATTCATTCAAAGCACCTCAAGAACTTTTTTTTTGTCAGGGTCAAGAACCAGACCTTGGATGTTGGCATCCTCCAGCTGGACGGCATTGCCATTGCCTTTGCCGCCGTCACCTTGTTGCCCCGGGCGGTGGTGGCCATGGCGGGGAGGAGCCGTGGTGGTAGCCCCCTGCTCTTGAGGTCGAGGAGATGCAGCCCCATGAAGCGACGCCCCTCCATCTCGATGGCCTGCTGCAGCTCGGCCGCCTGCTGCTGCTCCTCCAGCTTCCTCCTCAAGAATGCCTCGTGGTTGGCAATGTTCCCGTACATCATCCTTGGTCCTATAACATTTTTTTGCCAAAATCAACATGTCAAACTCCATCCACAACACAAAGAAATGTAACAAGAAAAGAAAAATGGAATGCAATGTAGAGAGTAGAGCGGTTACTACTCACCGATCTGCGGCTGCTGCAGGTCGAAGGGGTCTCTGGAATCCAGCAATCCGGTGGGCGATGTGCAGCCGGCGAAGTCGCCATGGTGCGGGTGCGGCAGCTTCCTGCGCAACCAACCAAACAAAAGAGATGATGTTTCCTTCCGTTTAATCACTACGAACAGAAACTATCATGAAAAGATGATGTTTCCGTTTAATCACTACAAACAGAAAGTCAGAAACTGTCAAAACGAGCAATGTACAATGCATGAAGGTGGATGAGAATGAAGAGAAGGAATCGACGGATCGAACCTGAACCTGTCTGGGACCTTGCCCTTCTCCTTGTAAGGTTTGACGAGGACACGCGCATCACACACGAAGTGGGGGTTGCCTTTGCTGAGGATGATCTTCACCGTCTCGGCGTAGACGAAGGTGACGAAGCCGAACATGCGTTTCTGCTGGTACGGGATGCGCACGTCCTGCACCGGCCCGAACATGCTGCCAAACACACACACACACACAGACGACGGACGGCGTCGCCATCCATCCATCCATGGATCAATTACTACTACTACTAGGAGACGAGCAAGACAGGACCCCCAATAATGGCGGCGCGTGCTGGGCAGGGCAGGTACCTGAAGTAGTTGGAGACGTCCTCCTCGCTGAAGGTGGAGTCGGCCGGGAAGGTGAGGTAGATCTGCCGCGCCGCGGGCTGGACATGAGCTCGCCACGGTCCATCCGAGGCGACCGCACCGGGAACCTGCCGTGCATGTCATCGCCACCGCCGCCACCACCCTGGAGCAGCATGGCCGCCGCCGCAGCCGCCGCCGCCCTGGAGAGTAGTACTAGATCAGCAAAAGGTCGACCAGATTCCGGCGGCACAAGAGACTGTAAACGAAAATGCGAACTTTGGTGGTGAGGAGGAACTAAAAATGTCACCTTTTGGGGATCGTTCTGCTGCTGCTGGTGATGCTGGTGGAGGAGGAAGTTGAGGTTGACGCCCTTGGGTGGTGACGGCGACGGCGAGAAGGGGAACGCGGACGCCATCAGCTGCTGCTGGTGGTGGTGGTGGTGCTGGGAGCGCGCGGCGGCGAGGGCTTTGGCGCGCATGACGAGAATCTCGCGCTCCTCGTTGGCTGCGTCGGCGTCGTCCTCGGGTAAGCCGCCGTGGAGGAAACGGCAGGAGGAGCCGTTCTTGCAGAACCCACGGGCGAAGTACATGCAAGGCCTCCACGCGCCACCACCACCGGCGGCACCAGCGACCTCGGCGTCGCTGAGCGAGAAGCTGCGGCGGTGGGCGGCAGTAGTGCCAGCCGGGGACCAGCAGTCGTAGTCACCAGGGAAGAAGGCGTCGGGTCGCCGCCGCCGTCGTAGTCGTACCCGAGCGGCGCGTGGTCGAAGGGGAGGACTGGTGGTGGTGGTCGGAGGCCGGTGGTGGTGGGCCCCAAGGCGAGGAAACGGGCTGGTGGAGCGGGCCTAGGACGGGTGACGGCGGGGATGGCGGGGATGCTGGTTTGGAGGCGGCGGCGAGGTCGGCACGCGCGGCGGCGACGAAGGCGTGGAGGAGGTGGTCGGGGCCGAAGGCGAGGCGGATGAGCTCCTTGTCGCTGTTGTCCTGGATGAGGAGAAGGCCCATGATCTTGGACGCGTTGTCCGGGTCCAGCGCACGCACGCGGTCGAACACCGCCTTGGTTGCCTCCCAGGCGTCCATCGCCGGAGCGGGGAGCGGGCAGGCGGCGGTGGTTTCCTTGCCTTGCTGCTCCCTCCCGGCCGAGCCTCCCTTCTTCTTGATCTTGAGAGAAAGCGAGAGAGCAAGAGGGAGGGAGGGGAGGGAGGAAAGGGAAGGTGAAAAGGAAGGAGGAGCAGGGTGTGGGGTGGGGCACGGTTGGAGTAAAAAGCAGTGTGTGGTGAATTAAATAAGGGGGCTTTGGCTTGGCTTGGGATGGACACCAAAAACAGGGCCGTTCCACTTCCCTCCATCAATCTTTT